>JAWQFJ010000247.1:0-42500 GCA_034096865.1 Theodoxus fluviatilis | reverse complement strand
AAGTGAACATTAGAGCGATATTGCAGCAGCAGTGGAAAGTGAACATTAGAGCGATATTGCAGCAGCAGTGGAAAGTGAACATTAGAGCGATATTGACGTGGAGTCAGCCATTAGCTGCGTTTGACCCCCACCTCAGCCCGGGCAGCTTACGGGAGTCCATCACGCCAACGCAAGCAGCACGTTTCCGGCTGTGGGCGTGCTGGCGCGAGCAGACGATGTCTTTTGACAGCTGACGCAAACCCATCGACCAGAATGTTTGTGCACAGATGGCACTGCAGTGTTGTTGTTTTTTTCATTCGCTGCGAGGGCAAGCTCATCTCGTCCTCCAACCAGTTGACGAGGTTGTCTCGAACAAAGTGATCTGTGCACAAGTGCCACCGCGTCGTCGCGCCAGGAAAGTCTTGCCGTTTGCGCTGCGGAAATGGCATCCACTTTTTCAGCGGGTCCGGCCGTTTGTGGGGAATCGCTTGCACGCTGACTGTCGTCCCGCTCACGTTGTTATGAATTTCAGCAAAGCCATAGACAAGCATCGTTGGAAGAAGCTGCAAACACCGCTTCCTGGTCGTGTGGACATTCACCGCTTCAAAGGCCTGCAGCCGCTTCTACGTCACGGCAGCGAGAAAGTCGCGTGACCTCTCGTTCAGAGCTCATAAATTGGCTTCTAAAACATAGTTTGTGTGTGTGTTTTTAAAATGAAAAAAGAGGTATCTCAAACAAAAGACGTGCACTCTGACCACATTTTCATTACTTGTTTCTCTTTAGGGAAAAACTTTACTTAATTTCATTCGTAAATATATATATATTCCCCTTTGACCTCTCCATCTCTCACTCCATCCCCACCAACCACCCTCTCATCTGTCCCTTTTTCGCATCGCCAGTTTGCATCTCAAATGTTTGTTGCATAGACTGATGGTATCAACGTGACACATCGACGTAGGTCGATGAAAGGACTGGAATCAATTAACCAAACACGGGGTCGTGTTTTGCCACCAACTACGTCACCAGAGCACGCCCGCTCCTTTTGCCCGGCGTCTGCTCTGAAGCAGGGGACGTGTCGGAGAAGCTTGGGCGTGAGTGGAATCTTGACTCTATTCCATTCCATTCCACTCTATTTCACTTCATCCCACTCTATTCCACTCCATCCCACTCTATTTAACTCCATCCCACTCTATTTAACTCCATCCCACTCTATTCCATTCCACTCTATTCTATTCCATTCCACTCCATTCCTATCCATTTAATTCCATTCAATTCCATTCCACTTCATTTCATTCCACTCCATTCCTGTCTATTCCACTCCACTCCACCCCACACCATTATATTCCCATCCATTCCATTTCACTCTATCCCATTCCTATCCACTCCATTCAATTTCATTCCTACCCATTCCACTCCATTTCTATCCATTTAATTCCCTACCATTCCACTCCATCCCTATCCATTTCACTCCATTTCATTCCAATCCTTTCCATTCCACTCCATCCCTACTCATTCCACTCCATCTCTACTCATTCCACTCCATCCCTATCCATTTCACTCCATTTCATTCCAATCCTTTCCATTCCACTCCATCCCTACTCATTCCACTCCACTCCTACTCATTCCACTCCATCCCTATCCATTTCACCCCATCCCTATCCATTTTACTCCATTTCATTCCTCTCCATTCCATTCCATTCCCCTCCACTTCATTCCATTCAATTTCACTCCTATCTATTCCACTCCATTTCATTTCCATCCACTGCATTCTCATCCATTCCATTCCACTCCACTCCAATCCACGCCATCCCACACTCCGCTCCAACCCATTCCATTCCACACTCCGCTCCAACCCATTCCATTTCACTGCATTCAATACAGGCACGTGTTGCCTTCAGGTCCGTGTCATTTCACTGTGCGGCATTGCCATGCGCCCTAGTCAAGACAATTAAAATGTGGAAAGAAGTGGAGGAGAGAGAGAGAGAGAGAGAGAGAGAGAGAGAGAGAGAGAGAGAGAGAGGGGGGGGAGGGAGGGAGGGATTGAGGGAGGGAGGGAGAGAGGAGAGAGAGAGAGAGAGAGAGAGAGAGATAGGGAGAGAGAGAGAGAGGGGAGAGAGAGAGAGAGAGAGAGAGAGAGAGAGAGAGAGAGATACAGAGAGAGAGAGAGAGAGGGGGGGGAGGGAGGGAGGGAGCGAGAGAGAGAGAGAGAGAGAGAGAGAGAGAGAGAGAGAGAGAGAGAGAGAGAGAGAGAGAGAGAATGATCATTCACAGTGCATTTGACGCCGTAAAATCCTGGAACACTCCGATGCCACGACACATGTCAGGTCAATCACAACTCCCATGTCTGCACACAGTGGAAGCCGGTGAGCACAACTCACAGGAGCCTGAAGGCGGATGGAGTGAGCGCTCCCTGCAGGGCGGACAGACTTCTAAGCTCCCTCTACAAGTTGCCAAATTCTTCTCTCATCCGACAAGCGACATTTCCAATCAATACACCATCAGCTTTTTCAGAGGACGGTGAGAATACCGATACTTTTCTTTAGGATATATTTATTTGACTTGCTGAGAAAATTTGATGTGTTTTGTAATTGGCGTAGTAGTGCACAGCCCAGTTCTCGCTCGCACAACCCCTGCTCATGCCTAAGCGGTGCAGAGGTCAGCAGAGTGACAGTCAGTCAGCAGCTGATACGTCGAGAAGCAGCGAACGACAGCAGAAAAGATGGAAGTTAAAAATAATACCGTCAAGCAGGTTGACGGTTCACCCGAGAGAAGGAAACAACATGCTGAAACGAATTGATCAAAGAGTTGGAAGAAATAAGTGTGAACTCTCCAATGTCAAACAGGAGAATTCAGGGCTAAAGAGACATTGTTACGGTCATGAAAGAAAAGAGTACATTGAAGAAGGAAGCCGAGCAGGTAACAACACTTCTGAGAGCTGCAAGAAAACAGCTGAACATTTGGAGCTATGAGGAGGACAATGGAAACTCCAGACCTATCGACCTGGGGCGGGTTTCAAAATAGGTAGTCGATCTTGGTCGCAAGATCTTGCTTCGCAGTAAGAGCTAGCTAAAAAAGAAACTACCCAACGTGACGAACTAATGCGCATGCGTAGACGTCACGACAAGAGGTGAACTAGCCACATTTCAATGGCCGACGTGTTGCCGGTTCACTCAGAAAACGCTCTATTTCGAGATACTAGCAACCCATCCAAAGAAAATAGAAGCCATGCACAGCATTAATTTATCAAAGGTGTATGTTGAATGCATCATTAGGTCGTGAAAGCTTTTACATTTTACACATCGAATGCAGGTCGACGCATCCACGCCGAACTTTTGTCTCCAAGATGGCGGCGCGCACTGTACTCATGCTGTCCGCCATCTTGAATCTTAAAAGCTAGGCACCTCTCAAGCTGCCTCGCTCAATCTACGCTCGTCTACGATTGGCTCGCTAGCAAGCAAAGAATGAAACTGCCCATTCGGCGAGATCTGTGTAGATCTACCGAGATCTTCGCATTTTGAAACCCGCCCCTGAGGACACGGATATAATGAGACACGGTGACCGACAGCGTGGAGAAGGTCGTGGGTTTCTTCCGAAATGATCTGAGGCTCCCTGCAATTTGCTGTGAGAGCATTGACGTTGCCCACAGACTTGGTTGGTTCAGAGGGGGGAAAGAAGAAGACAGTCGTGGTGAGGTTTGTACCGTTGGAAGATCGAGAAATAGTGCTCGTGCAAGCCAGAATGAATGGATGGATGGAGTAGGCTATGTAATGCCATTAAGCATGAAAGTGACTAGAACAGTTTAGAGTAAACGCAAATCAAGTCACGATATCCCTATCTATTCGCCTCTTACGAATCGCGGTGAGTCTATTCTGACCCTCAACCCACAGGGGGGTCTATTCTGACCCCCAACCCACACGGGCATCTATTCTGACCCCCAACCCAGAGAGGGATCTATTCTGACCCCCAACCCACAGGGGAAGTCCCAGCCAGAACACACCAGAGACGCGAGGGTTTTAGCGTGTCAGAAAATCTGGCGACTACTAACTACAGGCTGCTGTCAGCTGTGGGAGGGAGGGCAGGAGCGGGCAATGCGAGGACCAGAACAGTGAGAGGGAGGGCAGGAGCGGGCAATACGAGGATCAGAGATGGAGAGGGAGGGCAGGAGCGGGCAATGCGAGGACCAGAGATGGAGAGGGAGGGCAGGAGCGGGCAATGCCAGGACCAGAGATGGAGAGGGAGGGCAGGAGCGGGCAATGCGAGGACCAGAGATGTGAGAGGGAGGGCAGGAGCGGGCAATGCGAGGACCAAAGATGGAGAGGGAGGGCAGGAGCGGGCAATGCCAGGACCAGAGTTGGAGAGGGAGGGCAGGAGCGGGCAATGCGAGGACCAAAGATGGAGAGGGAGGGCAGGAGCGGGCAATGCGAGGACCAAAGATGGAGAGGGAGGGCAGGAGCGGGCAATGTGAGGACCAGAGATGTGAGAGGGAGGGCAGGAGCGGGCAATGCCAGGACCAGAGTTGGAGAGGGAGGGCAGGAGCGGGCAATGCGAGGACCAAAGATGGAGAGGGAGGGCAGGAGCGGGCAATGCTAGGACCAGAGTTGGAGAGGGAGGGCAGGAGCGGGCAATGCGAGGACCAGAGATGGAGAGGGAGGGCAGGAGCGGGCAATGCCAGGACCAGAGATGGAGAGGGAGGGCAGGAGCGGGCAATGCGAGGACCAGAGATGGAGAGGGAGGGCAGGAGCGGGCAATGCCAGGACCAAAGATGGAGAGGGAGGGCAGGAGCGGGCAATGCCAGGACCAGAGATGGAGAGGGAGGGCAGGAGCGGGCAATGCCAGGACCAAAGATGGAGAGGGAGGGCAGGAGCGGGCAATGCCAGGACCAGAGATGGAGAGGGAGGGCAGGAGCGGGCAATGCCAGGACCAGAGATGGAGAGGGAGGGCAGGAGCGGGCAATGCCAGGACCAGAGATGGAGAGGGAGGGCAGGAGCGGGCAATGCCAGGACCAGAGATGGAGAGGGAGGGCAGGAGCGGGCAATGCCAGGACCAAAGATGGAGAGGGAGGGCAGGAGCGGGCAATGCGAGGATCAGAACAGTGAGAGGGAGGGCAGGAGCGGGCAATGCGATGACCAGAGATGTGAGAGGGAGGGCAGGAGCGGGCAATGCGAGGAACAGAGATGTGAGAGGGAGGGCAGGAGCGGGCAATGCGAGGACCAGAGATGGAGAGGGAGGGCAGGAGCGGGCAATGCCAGGACCAGAGATGTGAGAGGGAGGGCAGGAGCGGGCAATGCGAGGACCAGAGATGGAGAGGGAGGGCAGGAGCGGGCAATGCCAGGACCAGAGATGGAGAGGGAGGGCAGGAGCGGGCAATGCGAGGACCAGAGATGGAGAGGGAGGGCAGGAGCGGGCAATGCGAGGACCAGAGATGGAGAGGGAGGGCAGGAGCGGGCAATGCCAGGACCAGAGATGGAGAGGGAGGGCAGGAGCGGGCAATGCGAGGACCAGAGATGGAGAGGGAGGGCAGGAGCGGGCAATGCCAGGACCAGAGATGGAGAGGGAGGGCAGGAGCGGGCAATGCGAGGACCAGAGATGGAGAGGGAGGGCAGGAGCGGGCAATGCGAGGACCAGAGATGGAGAGGGAGGGCAGGAGCGGGCAATGCCAGGACCAGAGATGGAGAGGGAGGGCAGGAGCGGGCAATGCGAGGACCAGAGATGGAGAGGGAGGGCAGGAGCGGGCAATGCAGGACCAAAGATGGAGAGGGAGGGCAGGAGCGGGCAATGCCAGGACCAAAGATGGAGAGGGAGGGCAGGAGCGGGCAATGCGAGGACCAGAGATGGAGAGGGAGGGCAGGAGCGGGCAATGCCAGGACCAAAGATGGAGAGGGAGGGCAGGAGCGGGCAATGCCAGGACCAGAGATGGAGAGGGAGGGCAGGAGCGGGCAATGCCAGGACCAGAGATGGAGAGGGAGGGCAGGAGCGGGCAATGCGAGGACCAGAGATGGAGAGGGAGGGCAGGAGCGGGCAATGCCAGGACCAGAGATGGAGAGGGAGGGCAGGAGCGGGCAATGCGAGGACCAGAGATGGAGAGGGAGGGCAGGAGCGGGCAATGCCAGGACCAAAGATGGAGAGGGAGGGCAGGAGCGGGCAATGCCAGGACCAGAGATGGAGAGGGAGGGCAGGAGCGGGCAATGCGAGGACCAGAGATGGAGAGGGAGGGCAGGAGCGGGCAATGTGAGGATCAGAGATGGAGAGGGAGGGCAGGAGCGGGCAATGCGAGGACCAGAGATGGAGAGGGAGGGCAGGAGCGGGCAATGCGAGGATCAGAACAGTGAGAGGGAGGGCAGGAGCGGGCAATGCGAGGACCAGAGATGTGAGAGGGAGGGCAGGAGCGGGCAATGCGAGGACCAGAGATGTGAGAGGGAGGGCAGGAGCGGGCAATGCGAGGACCAGAGATGGAGAGGGAGGGCAGGAGCGGGCAATGCGAGGACCAGAACAGTGAGAGGGAGGGCAGGAGCGGGCAATGCGAGGACCAGAGATGTGAGAGGGAGGGCAGGAGCGGGCAATGCCAGGACCAGAGCTGTGAGAGGGAGGGCAGGAGCGGGCAATGCGAGGACCAGAGATGTGAGAGGGAGGGCAGGAGCGGGCAATGCAAGGATCAGAGATGGAGAGGGAGGGCAGGAGCGGGCAATGCGAGGACCAGAAAAGTGAGAGGGAGGGCAGGAGCGGGCAATGCCAGGACCAGAGATGGAGAGGGAGGGCAGGAGCGGGCAATGCGAGGACCAGACAGTGGAGAGGGAGGGCAGGAGCGGGCAATGCCAGGACCAGAGATGGAGAGGGAGGGCAGGAGCGGGCAATGTGAGGACCAGAGATGTGAGAGGAAGGGCAGGAGCGGGCAATGCCAGGACCAGAGATGGAGAGGGAGGGCAGGAGCAGGCAATGCGAGGACCAGAAATGAGAGAGGGTGGGCAGGAGCGGGCAATGTGAGGACCAGAGATGTGAGAGGGAGGGCAGGAGCGGGCAATGCGAGGACCAGAGATGTGAGAGGGAGGGCAGGAGCGGGCAATGCCAGGACCAGAGATGGAGAGGGAGGGCAGGAGCGGGCAATGCGAGGACCAGAGATGGAGAGGGAGGGCAGGAGCGGGCAATGCCAGGACCAGAGATGGAGAGGGAGGGCAGGAGCGGGCAATGCCAGGACCAGAGATGGAGAGGGAGGGCAGGAGCGGGCAATGCGAGGACCAGAGATGGAGAGGGAGGGCAGGAGCGGGCAATGCCAGGACCAGAGATGTGAGAGGGAGGGCAGGAGCGGGCAATGCCAGGACCAGAGATGGAGAGGGAGGGCAGGAGCGGGCAATGCCAGGACCAGAGATGGAGAGGGAGGGCAGGAGCGGGCAATGCCAGGACCAGAGATGGAGAGGGAGGGCAGGAGAGGGCAATGCCAGGACCAGAGATGGAGAGGGAGGGCAGGAGCGGGCAATGCCAGGACCAAAGATGGAGAGGGAGGGCAGGAGCGGGCAATGCGAGGACCAGAGATGTGAGAGGGAGGGCAGGAGCGGGCAATGCGAGGATCAGAGATGTGAGAGGGTGGGCAGGAGCGGGCAATGCCAGGACCAGAGATGTGAGAGGGAGGGCAGGAGCGGGCAATGCGAGGATCAGAACAGTGAGAGGGAGGGCAGGAGCGGGCAATGCGAGGACCAGAGATGTGAGAGGGAGGGCAGGAGCGGGCAATGCGAGGACCAGAGATGGAGAGGGAGGGCAGGAGCGGGCAATGCGAGGACCAGAGATGGAGAGGGAGGGCAGGAGCGGGCAATGCGAGGACCAGAGATGTGAGAGGGAGGGCAGGAGCGGGCAATGCCAGGACCAGAGATGGAGAGGGAGGGCAGGAGCGGGCAATGCGAGGACCAGAGATGGAGAGGGAGGGCAGGAGCGGGCAATGCGAGGACCAGAGATGTGAGAGGGAGGGCAGGAGCGGGCAATGCCAGGACCAGAGATGGAGAGGGAGGGCAGGAGCGGGCAATGCGAGGACCAGAGATGGAGAGGGAGGGCAGGAGCGGGCAATGCGAGGACAGAGATGTGAGAGGGTGGGCAGGAGCGGGCAATGTGAGGACCAGAGATGGAGAGGGAGGGCAGGAGCGGGCAATGCGAGGACCAGAGATGTGAGAGGGAGGGCAGGAGCGGGCAATGCCAGGACCAGAGATGTGAGAGGGAGGGCAGGAGCGGGCAATGTGAGGACCAGAGATGTGAGAGGGAGGGCAGGAGCGGGCAATGCCAGGACCAGAGATGTGAGAGGGAGGGCAGGAGCGGGCAATGCCAGGACCAGAGATGTGAGAGGGAGGGCAGGAGCGGGCAATGCCAGGACCAGAGATGGAGAGGGAGGGCAGGAGCGGGCAATGTGAGGACCAGAGATGGAGAGGGAGGGCAGGAGCGGGCAATGCCAGGACCAGAGTTGGAGAGGGTGGGCAGGAGCGGGCAATGTGAGGACCAGAGTTGGAGAGGAAGGGCAGGAGCGGGCAATGCCAGGACCAGAGATGGAGAAGGAGGGCAGGAGCGGGCAATGCCAGGACCAGAGTTGGAGAGGAAGGGCAGGAGCGGGCAATGTGAGGACCAGAGTTGGAGAGGAAGGGCAGGAGCGGGCAATGCCAGGACCAGAGATGGAGAGGGAGGGCAGGAGCGGGCAATGCGAGGACCAGAGATGGAGAGGGAGGGCAGGAGCGGGCCATGCAGGACCAGAGATGTGAGAGGGAGGGCAGGAGCGGGCAATGCCAGGACCAGAGATGGAGAGGGAGGGCAGGAGCGGGCAATGCCAGGACCAGAGATGGAGAGGGTGGGCAGGAGCGGGCAATGTCAGGACCAGAGATGTGAGAGGGAGGGCAGGAGCGGGCAATGCCAGGACCAGAGATGGAGAGGGAGGGCAGGAGCGGGCAATGCCAGGACCAGAGATGGAGAGGGAGGGCAGGAGCGGGCAATGCCAGGACCAGAGATGGAGAGGGAGGGCAGGAGCGGGCAATGCGAGGACCAGAGATGGAGAGGGAGGGCAGGAGCGGGCAATGCCAGGACCAGAGATGGAGAGGGAGGGCAGGAGCGGGCAATGCCAGGACCAGAGATGGAGAGGGAGGGCAGGAGCGGGCAATGCGAGGACCAAAGATGGAGAGGGAGGGCAGGAGCGGGCAATGCCAGGACCAGAGATGGAGAGGGAGGGCAGGAGCGGGCAATGCGAGGACCAGAGATGGAGAGGGGGCAGGAGCGGGCAATGCGAGGATCAGAGATGGAGAGGGAGGGCAGGAGCGGGCAATGCGAGGACCAGAGATGGAGAGGGAGGGCAGGAGCGGGCAATGCGAGGACCAGAACAGTGAGAGGGAGGGCAGGAGCGGGCAATGCGAGGACCAGAGATGTGAGAGGGAGGGCAGGAGCGGGCAATGCGAGGACCAGAGATGTGAGAGGGAGGGCAGGAGCGGGCAATGCGAGAACCAGAGATGGAGAGGGAGGGCAGGAGCGGGCAATGCGAGGACCAGAACTGAGAGGGAGGGCAGGAGCGGGCAATGCCAGGACCAGAGCTGTGAGAGGGAGGGCAGGAGCGGGCAATGCGAGGACCAGAGATGTGAGAGGGAGGGCAGGAGCGGGCAATGCGAGGACCAGAGATGGAGAGGGAGGGCAGGAGCGGGCAATGCGAGGACCAGAACAGTGAGAGGGAGGGCAGGAGCGGGCAATGCCAGGACCAGAGATGGAGAGGGAGGGCAGGAGCGGGCAATGCGAGGACCAGAGATGTGAGAGGGAGGGCAGGAGCGGGCAATGCCAGGACCAGAGATGGAGAGGGAGGGCAGGAGCGGGCAATGCGAGGACCAGAGATGTGAGAGGGAGGGCAGGAGCGGGCAATGCGAGGACCAGAGATGGAGAGGGAGGGCAGGAGCGGGCAATGCGAGGACCAGAGATGTGAGAGGGAGGGCAGGAGCGGGCAATGCCAGGACCAGAGATGGGAGAGGGAGGGCAGGAGCGGGCAATGTGAGGACCAGAGTTGGAGAGGGAGGGCAGGAGCGGGCAATGCCAGGACCAGAGATGGAGAGGGAGGGCAGGAGCGGGCAATGCCAGGACCAGAGATGGAGAGGGAGGGCAGGAGCGGGCAATGCGAGGACCAGAGATGGAGAGGGAGGGCAGGAGCGGGCAATGCCAGGACCAGAGATGTGAGAGGGAGGGCAGGAGCGGGCAATGCCAGGACCAGAGATGGAGAGGGAGGGCAGGAGCGGGCAATGCCAGGACCAGAGATGGAGAGGGAGGGCAGGAGCGGGCAATGCGAGGACCAGAGATGGAGAGGGAGGGCAGGAGAGGGCAATGCCAGGACCAGAGATGGAGAGGGAGGGCAGGAGCGGGCAATGTCAGGACCAAAGATGGAGAGGGAGGGCAGGAGCGGGCAATGCGAGGACCAGAGATGTGAGAGGGAGGGCAGGAGCGGGCAATGCGAGGATCAGAGATGTGAGAGGGTGGGCAGGAGCGGGCAATGCGAGGACCAGAGATGTGAGAGGGAGGGCAGGAGCGGGCAATGCGAGGATCAGAACAGTGAGAGGGAGGGCAGGAGCGGGCAATGCCAGGACCAGAGATGGAGAGGGAGGGCAGGAGCGGGCAATGCCAGGACCAGAGATGGAGAGGGAGGGCAGGAGCGGGCAATGCGAGGACCAGAGATGGAGAGGGAGGGCAGGAGCGGGCAATGCCAGGACCAGAGATGGAGAGGGAGGGCAGGAGCGGGCAATGCCAGGACCAAAGATGGAGAGGGAGGGCAGGAGCGGGCAATGCCAGGACCAGAGATGGAGAGGGAGGGCAGGAGCGGGCAATGCGAGGACCAGAGATGTGAGAGGGTGGGCAGGAGCGGGCAATGCCAGGACCAGAGATGGAGAGGGAGGGCAGGAGCGGGCAATGCGAGGACCAGAGATGGAGAGGGAGGGCAGGAGCGGGCAATGCGAGGACGAGAGATGTGAGAGGGTGGGCAGGAGCGGGCAATGCCAGGACCAGAGATGGAGAGGGAGGGCAGGAGCGGGCAATGCGAGGACCAGAGATGTGAGAGGGAGGGCAGGAGCGGGCAATGCCAGGACCAAAGATGTGAGAGGGAGGGCAGGAGCGGGCAATGTGAGGACCAGAGATGTGAGAGGGAGGGCAGGAGCGGGCAATGCCAGGACCAGAGATGTGAGAGGGAGGGCAGGAGCGGGCAATGCCAGGACCAGAGATGTGAGAGGGAGGGCAGGAGCGGGCAATGCCAGGACCAGAGATGTGAGAGGGAGGGCAGGAGCGGGCAATGTGAGGACCAGAGATGGAGAGGGAGGGCAGGAGCGGGCAATGCCAGGACCAGAGTTGGAGAGGGTGGGCAGGAGCGGGCAATGTGAGGACCAGAGTTGGAGAGGAAGGGCAGGAGCGGGCAATGCCAGGACCAGAGATGGAGAAGGAGGGCAGGAGCGGGCAATGTGAGGACCAGAGTTGGAGAGGAAGGGCAGGAGCGGGCAATGTGAGGACCAGAGTTGGAGAGGAAGGGCAGGAGCGGGCAATGCCAGGACCAGAGTTGGAGAGGGTGGGCAGGAGCGGGCAATGTGAGGACCAGAGTTGGAGAGGGTGGGCAGGAGCGGGCAATGCCAGGACCAGAGTTGGAGAGGGTGGGCAGGAGCGGGCAATGTGAGGACCAGAGATGGAGAGGGAGGGCAGGAGCGGGCAATGTCAGGACCAGAGATGTGAGAGGGAGGGCAGGAGCGGGCAATGCCAGGACCAAAGATGGAGAGGGTGGGCAGGAGCGGGCAATGCCAGGACCAGAGATGGAGAGGGTGGGCAGGAGCGGGCAATGTCAGGACCAGAGATGGAGAGGGAGGGCAGGAGCGGGCAATGCCAGGACCAAAGATGGAGAGGGTGGGCAGGAGCGGGCAATGTCAGGACCAGAGATGGAGAGGGAGGGCAGGAGCGGGCAATGCGAGGACCAGAGATGGGAGAGGGAGGGCAGGAGCGGGCAATGCGAGGACCAAAGATGGAGAGGGTGGGCAGGAGCGGGCAATGCCAGGACCAGATATGTGAGAGGGAGGGCAGGAGCGGGCAATGTGAGGACCAGAGATGTGAGAGGGAGGGCAGGAGCGGGCAATGCCAGGACCAGAGGTGTGAGAGGGAGGGCAGGAGAGGGCAATGCCAGGACCAGAGATGTGAGAGGGAGGGCAGGAGCGGGCAATGCCAGGACCAGAGCTGTGAGAGGGAGGGCAGGAGAGGGCAATGCCAGGACCAAAGATGTGAGAGGGAGGGCAGGAGCGGGCAATGCCAGGACCAGAGGTGTGAGAGGGAGGGCAGGAGAGGGCAATGCGAGGTCCAGAGATGGAGAGGGAGGGCAGGAGCGGGCAATGCCAGGACCAGAGATGGAGAGGGAGGGCAGGAGCGGGCATTGCGAGGACCAGAGATGTGAGAGGGAGGGCAGGAGAGGGCAATGCCAGGACCAGAGGTGTGAGAGGGAGGGCAGGAGAGGGCAATGCGAGGACCAGAGATGGCACCATCTATCTCCGATTGAGCAGCGGCAGGGTGGTCAAGACACTCGAACACACACCGCGTTCTGACTACTTTGACTACGACTATGGGAAGGCAGGTACTCACTGATCGAGGCGCGACAAGGGGTGGAGAAAACATGGTCAAACGTCGTATTTTAGAAATGGAGACATCTGACAGCAGATAGAAAGTGTGAGAGAGAGAGAGAGAGAGAGAGAGAGAGAGAGAGAGAGAGAGAGTGAGAGAGAGAGAGAGAGAGAGAGAGAGACAGAGAGAGACAGAGACAGAGACAGAGATACAGAGAGTGAGAGAGAGACAGAGAGTGAGAGAGACAGAGAGAGTGAGAGAGAGGAATGTTGCTGGACGACTAAAGGAGACAGGACAACATCGCCGCTCTCGATCTGCCCCGAGATCTACCTCTACCGCAGCATCCGGGCCACCACAGGGACATGAGTGACGTGTACTACTGCGCACCCTGCAGGCGCAGGTGGAGGCCACTGCCCCCCAGGGTGATGCTGCAGCAGAGAGTAAAGGACTTGGATGGAGAGAAGGATGACAGTGAGCATGGAGCAGACAGTGACTACGTGGGGACCTGACTGGTGGGCAATCCTTTCTTCCTTCTGGTGCTTTTGCTGCTCATTTGAGATATGAAGAATGTGTTCAGCTTTGTGTGCACCTCTCATACGCAGTGACTCGCACGTGTTTCCGCGCGTACTGAAACTATACATCAGGATGAAAACATAACAATACTGGCGCATTGCAACGATAGCTAAAGTGTTGGCAAAATGCGAAACAGAAAAAAACACAAGCTAGATACGATAAATGCGTGACTCTTTAGACACACGGAAAATATGGAAACGTAGAATTGAACATGAAACAAACCTACATACAAGTGGATACTGCTTGCTAGTGAATATATGTAGAAGAGAATTTTGAATTCAAAATAAAGAAGTCATTGCAGAGAATATACATGTATATCTAAGCGTTGAATCATTCTGAGTAGTAAAAAAACAAACAACCGAAAAAACAACCTACTGAGGTTGCGCTCGTGCGCGCGTGTGTATACTACAGGTGTACGTGTACTATTCTGTGTATGTGTGTGCATGCGTGTATTTTTCAAATTTGGTGTGTGCGCATGTGCTAATGTGTAGGTATCTGAGGGTGTGTGGTTGTGTACATATGCATACCACTGTAAAGTATGATTAATTAGTGAATGAAATGAATGAAAGAACAGACAAAAACGATCAAATGAACGAACGAATGAATGAATGGATGAATGCAAATTAGTAATCATGAGAAAATGAGTAATACTGAAACTTTCCATCAGTCCTTGTACATACATTATATTTTCATAAGTAGTATCTCTAGTGTCAGCAGTATTTCTCACGCTCCCCGCCCCCACCCACCCCCAACCCTCAAACCCCTCATCCCTCACCTCCTCCCAATCACAAAGCAGGACTTATCAGTTCTTGACCATCCATTAGCAATCTAAAATACTTTGAGTGGAGTAGATAGTGGCAGACTCCTCCAGCAAAGAAGGGGGGTCGAAATGCATTAAGGCCACGTGCATATCAAACCGCACGATAGATTTTTGTGTTGTCCACATGCAAGGCGGGCAAAAAAAAATTAATTTCACGCTTACAGTGTAGAGCTGCACGCAAGCTGGCAAACTTTGAAATGATAATGTTTTTCTGAACGCGGGATTTACCTTGTTGTTGCAAAGAAGAAAACTTTTTCAGGTAGGCAAACGCATTTACGACTGTGCTTAAATGTTGTTCCTTTTCCTTATGTTGAGAGTACTACCAGTGAACATTTAAAGGGTTAGCTTGAAACCTAAATGCATAACTATGTCATGTGGTGCAAATGCTGGATTGTGTTGAGAAGCATTGCGTACCTGAGAGACGGAATAAGACAAAAGCAAACTTGAATATTTTGGCCGACAGCCCCTGACAAATTTGGTAGACACCAATGGACGGCAGAATGACCAGCTCTGGAGAGAGAAGCGCTTTCGTGTTACTCTGGAGAAAAGGAGGTGGGGTGAAAGGTCACCTGGAAAGGTTTGTTGGCGGTCAAGGTCAGGAGGTCAACTTGGTTGTCAGGGAGTTGAATTATTTGGGAATTTCCGGGTTGGTTGAGGACAATGTCGTTGCCGCCTGCCTGTGCCCCGACCTTGACCCTGGTGTCGGGACTTGCGGCCACCACTCGGACCACCCCGCCCTGCAGTCTGCCCGGAGTGGGCGCCGTGACGTAGTGGCTGCCCCACAGGTGGACAGGCAGAAGCTGCTCCACCAGGTGGTTGTGGGACTCCTGCCCTCCCTGGCCACTGCCACTGCTCTGGCTGACGTCAGACTTCTTGGCGCCGCTGAAGACTGCCACGGGTCTGGAGGCCTGGACGCGGGTGCCGGTCAGGTCGCCCATGGACGCCTGCAGCTGTAGCGTCTGGAAGGCTGCCATGGCGACGCTCAGCTCCCCGCCGCCAGAGTAGTCGGCGCCCTGGAACGTGACGGAGCTCGCCGCGGCTCCCAGCGTGATGGTCACCGTCGTGTTGTTCTCCACCGCCACCACCAGCAGCTGCGAGGCGCGCTTCCAGGTGACGGCGTAGTACTCCGTGCCCAGCAGTTCCACAGGCAGCGCCAGGAAGGTCTCGGCCGACCAGGTCTGCCTGCTGAAACCCATCACCTCCACCTCGGTGTCCGCCTCCACCAGGATCCCCTTGTTCTCCAGCGCCGACCCCGAGGCGACCTGCATGGGCAGCAGGCTCATGGGCGTCCTGCCCGAGGAGGAGGCCGACGCGACGAGGTGAAAGTCGTCGTCCAGCAGTGGGGTGGACACGCGGACCGTGGCCTGGTGCCCCGTCGTGGAGACCAGCAGCTGCGGGGGCTGGTCGGCGTTGATCCCCCAGGGTTCGTTCTCCATGAAGCCCAGCACGAACCGCCGGCCCCGATTGCTTGGCGCTGAAAAGACATGGACACACGCAGTCACAAGTGGTGCCAGAGGACGGCCCAGCACGAAACTCTCGTCCCGCTGCTTTCCTGCTGCAGAGAAATTGACTCACGCAGTCAGAGAGTAAGCCAGGAAGGATGCCCCGGAATGAACTTCTTGCCACCTGGGCTCTGCCCTGTAATGAGTGACTGACCCGTGCAGAGCGAGTGACGGAGACGGTAAGGTGCAACATGCATGCCGCGCGTTGTGCTTGCTCTGCTGAGATCGACTCGGGCTGCCAGAGGCTTGCACGCCTGGGGAGGGCGAGGACGCGACAGGAAAACAAACAAGTCGGTGCACGAGGGCAAGTGTGCTTTGAAGACACCATTTCCTGCCCCGAACCTCTCTACAGCTCACGGCGTCGGGCTGTGGGGCATGTGGGCAGTGTGGTGAAGGCCGAACCTCTCTACAGCTCACGGCGTCGGGCTGTGGGGCATTTGGGCAGTGTGGTGAAGGCCGAACCTCTCTACAGCTCACGGCGTCGGGCTGTGGGGCATTTGGGCAGTGTGGTGAAGGCCGAACCTCTCTACAGCTCGCGGCGTCGGGCTGTGGGGCATTTGGGCAGTGTGGTGAAGGCCGAATCTCTCTACAGCTCACGGCGTCGAGCTGTGGGGCATTTGGGCAGTGTGGTGAAGGCCGAACCTCTCTACAGCTCACGGCGTCGGGCTGTGGGGCATTTGGGCAGTGTGGTGAAGGCCGAACCTCTCTACAGCTCACGGCGTCGGGCTGTGGGGCATTTGGGCAGTGTGGTGAAGGCCGAACCTCTCTACAGCTCGCGGCGTCGGGCTGTGGGGCATTTGGGCAGTGTGGTGAAGGTCGAATCTCTCTACAGCTCACGGCGTCGAGCTGTGGGGCATTTGGGCAGTGTGGTGAAGGCCGAACCTCTCTACAGCTCACGGCGTCGGGCTGTGGGGCATTTGGGCAGTGTGGTGAAGGCCGAACCTCTCTACAGCTCACGGCGTCGGGCTGTGGGGCATTTGGGCAGTGTGGTGAAGGCCGAATCTCTCTACAGCTCACGGCGTCGGGCTGTGGGGCATTTGGGCAGTGTGGTGAAGGCCGAATCTCTCTACAGCTCACGGCGTCGGGCTGTGGGGCATTTGGGCAGTGTGGTGAAGGCCGAATTACCGGGACGGGGGGTCTGGCTATTGCTGCTGTATCGCATTCGGCATTGATTACGGAAGGTTGACAAGTGACTTTGAGGTCCGCACCTGTCTCCAACGATTTCGCTCTGTCACAAAAGGACTGGAAAAGGTGCCGTCTGCAGTATCAATTATCGCAAGATGAAACACTGGACAGATCTTCCGAAAAAAGCATGCCACAGAATTCCCCCCTGTATTAGAATAAGCTGACAATAGGATGATAGTCTGAAAAATGCCGACGTCAGATTTCAACGCTCTCACTGGACAAAAGTATGCGAGTGGAGCATGCAGTCTTGTCACCAGGTGTCGCTACAGCCCAGAGTGGAGTCTGTCTTAGCAGGGCGACGCAGTCTTGTCAGGCTGGCGCAAGTCTGTCACCAGGTGTCACTACAGCCCAGAGTGGAGTCTGCATCGGCAGGGTGACAGTCTTATCACCAGGTGTCGCTACAAGCCAAAGTGGGGTCTGCCTTGGCAGGGTGACGCAGTCTTGTCGGGCTTGCTCAGAGTTTTTTAAATATGACCTTCATCGTAGCACTACACGCTAGTCTTTTCCAAAAATTACCATCATAAAATTATACCTGGTCTTTTTAGAATATGACCTTCAACATAGCATTATTCCTGGTCTTTTTAGAATATGACCATCATCATAGCATTGTACTTGTCTTCTTATTTTGAAAAGTGTAGCGTTAAACGTTAGTCTGTTGGAAAATGACAATCATTGTAGCGTTATATGTTAATCTGTTGAATTATTGCCATCATTGTACTTTGTAGCATTGTGCGCTGGTCTTTAGGAAAATGGCCTTCATTGTAGCATTGTGCGCTGGTCTGTAGGGAAATGGCCGTCATTGTACTTTGTAGCATTGTGCGCTGGTCTGTAGGGAAATGGCCATCATTGTACTTTGTAGCATTGTGCGCTGGTCTGTAGGGAAATGACCTTCATTGTACTTTGTAGCATTGTGCGCTGGTCTGTAGGGAAATGACCTTCATTGTACTTTGTAGCATTGTGCGCTGGTCTGTAGGGAAATGATCTTCATTGTATTTTGTAGCATTGTGCGCTGGTCTGTAGGGAATGACCTTCATTGTACTTTGTAGCATTGTGCGCTGGTCTGTAGGGAAATGGCCATCATTGTACTTTGTAGCATTGTGCGCTGGTCTGTAGGGGAATGGCCTTCATTGTACTTTGTAGCATTGTGCGCTGGTCTGTAGGGAAATGACCTTCATTGTACTTTGTAGCATTGTGCGCTGGTCTGTAGGGAAATGGCCATCATTGTACTTTGTAGCATTGTGCGCTGGTCTGTAGGGAAATGACCTTCATTGTACTTTGTAGCATTGTGCGCTGGTCTGTAGGAAAATGGCCTTCATTGTACTTTGTAGCATTGTGCGCTGGTCTGTAGGGAAATGGCCTTCATTGTACTTTGTAGCATTGTGCGCTGGTCTGTAGGGAAATGGCCATCATTGTACTTTGTAGCATTGTGCGCTGGTCTGTAGGGAAATGACCTTCATTGTACTTTGTAGCATTGTGCGCTGGTCTGTAGGGAAATGAACTTCATTGTACTTTGTAGCATTGTGCGCTGGTCTGTAGGGAAATGGCCTTCATTGTACTTTGTAGCATTGTGCGCTGGTCTGTAGGGAAATGGCCTTCATTGTACTTTGTAGCATTGTGCGCTGGTCTGTAGGGAAATGACCTTCATTGCAGCATTGTGCGCTGGTCTGTAGGGAAATGGCCTTCATTGTACTTTGTAGCATTGTGCGCTGGTCTGTAGGGAAATGGCCTTCATTGTACTTTGTAGCATTGTGCGCTGGTCTGTAGGGAAATGACCTTCATTGCAGCATTGTGCGCTGGTCTGTAGGGAAATGGCCTTCATTGTACTTTGTAGCATTGTGCGCTGGTCTGTAGGGAAATGGCCTTCATTGTACTTTGTAGCAGTGTGCGCTGGTCTGTAGGGAAATGGCCATCATTGTACTTTGTAGCATTGTGCGCTGGTCTGTAGGGAAATGACCTTCATTGTACTTTGTAGCATTTTGCGCTGGTCTGTAGGGAAATGGCCATCATTGTACTTTGTAGCATTGTGCGCTGGTCTGTAGGGAAATGACCTTCATTGTACTTTGTAGCATTGTGCGCTGGTCTGTAGGGAAATGACCTTCATTGTACTTTGTAGCATTGTGCGCTGGTCTGTAGGGAAATGGCCTTCATTGTACTTTGTAGCATTGTGCGCTGGTCTGTAGGGAAATGGCCATCATTGTACTTTGTAGCATTGTGCGCTGGTCTGTAGGGAAATGACCTTCGTTGTACTTTGTAGCATTGTGCGCTGGTCTGTAGGGAAATGGCCATCATTGTACTTTGTAGCATTGTGCGCTGGTCTGTAGGGAAATGACCATCATTGTACTTTGTAGCATTGTGCGCTGGTCTGTAGGGAAATGACCTTCATTGTACTTTGTAGCATTGTGCGCTGGTCTGTAGGGAAATGGCCTTCATTGCAGCATTGTACGTTAGTCAATTGAAATATTACCATCACTGTAGCATTATACCTCGTCTTGTTGAAAAATGTCCTTTATCATAGCATTACATCCTAGACTGTACTGATTTGTGTTCAGTCTGCCCGTTTCCGCTCGCATTACCTTTGTAAGGACTCGACTCTCAAATGCCTTGAAGCTTTATTGACTGATTTTTTTTTAGCATGTAAAAGTCGATGTCAGCAGGCATCTAATCTATCGTCCCATTGGACGTGTAGTTCAGCTAGTGTCACTCCCAGCAGTCTACAATGATGGAATCGTTTGACAGAGTTGTGCAATTTTGGCGTTTATGCTGTGGAATTGGGAATTCCATTCATTATTCACTTGTCTTATAGAACCGTTGCTCGCATCGCTTGTAGATTTGAAAATTCATATAATTTTCCACTTGTCTTAACATCTGAGCTGATAGCTTTTACAGCCAAATGTTCCACGTGCAACTAAAATTAACGTCCAAGACTTTTCTCGAGCCTTAAGGAGCGAATGGGGTGGGGTAAATCGGCTCAAATGTAAGATCTGACATGATTATGTTATCCGAAAGCAATCATTTCTGTTAAAGTTGTTTAGGGGAAAGAAAAAAACATAAAAAATTTCTAATCCACTCAATGCTTTTGTTACGCGTCTTCACCATTTGTTGAGACACATGCGACACAAAAACAGACACAAGACACAGCGGACACAAAAAGAGACACAAGACACAGGGGACACACACAGAGACACAAGACACAGTCGACACAAAAGCAGACACAAGACACAGGAGACACAAAAACAGACACAAGACTCAGGGGACACACAAAGAGACACAAGACACAGCGGACACAAAAAGAGACACAAGACAGCGGACACAAAAAGAGACACAAGACACAGGGGACACAAAAACAGACACAAGACACAGGGGACACAGAAAGAGACACAAGACACATGGGACACAGAAGAGACACAAGACACAGGGGACACAAAAACAGACACGAGACACAGGGGATACAAAAACAGACACAAGACACAGGAGACACAAAAACAGACACAAGACACAGGGGACACAAAAAGAGACACGAGACACAGGGGACGCAAAAACAGACACAAGACACAGGAGACACAAAAACAGACACAATACACAGGGGACACGAAAAGAGACCCAAGACACATGGGACACAAAAAGAGACACAAGACACAGGAGACACAAAAACAGACACAAGACACAGGGGACAGAAAAGAACACAAGACACAGGGGACACAAAAACAGACACAAGACACAGGGGACACAAAAACAGACACAAGACACAGGAGACACAAAAGGACACAAGACACATGGGACACAAAAGAACACAAGACACAAGACATACGACACACACACGGTACCTACAGGGAGGACTGAGGGCCAGGACGGGGCTGCAGAGCAGACAGAGAAGGCAGGGCAGCAGCGGGACTGCCATGGTGAGGACTGTACGCTGTCTCTGTCAGGGAAAGACGTGGAGCAGGGGCCGCTCGTCTTGACGCCGTGAGGAGACTGGACTGGGGCAGTCTGTCTGCGTGCCAGACAAGTACGTGGCAAGGGACCTTGCCAGGTAATCCCTGTAGAGACACGGGACTCCCTCTTTCGCCTGGCTGCTTCCTCCACGCCTGGGTTGGCACTGTCGTCATGGGAGAGCGTTTGTCATCGAGCAGGCACGGCCTGCAACCAGCGGGTCTCGGGTTCGGGGCTGCAGGCTGGCCTACGTCTGCCTGGATGCATGGCAAACAGATGGCTCCACTCATCGGCATTGCGCACTGTTAGAACGCCGTGTTACTGTCGTTTCCAGTTCGATGAGAGTGTACGTGTATTGCGCACTGCCTGCAGTGATAACTAACGTCATTGAAATATCCCTCAGTGGTTACTCTGGCGTCTTAGACAGTATTTGACTTTCAGAAGAAATCAAGCAAAGGTGGACAAGAGGGTCACTGCTGGCGAGACTGGAGCACCACAGAGGGAGAGACGATCAATGCCGACGTGACGCACGGCTCGTGTTTGGAGCCGCCCTTCTTCCGTTTCAAAGGTGAGGGCGTGATGAACTCGGCCATCTTGCGTGGGAAACTTTGACACGTCGACAGCAACGGTTACTGTGTCGTGTTCATACGCAGCTGTTCAACAGCAAAGAAAACAAAATTGACGTATCTTTTCACCCTGTCATGGACAATTTTCACCTTGTAAACTTTTATAAATACCCCTACCTGCTATTTTTAAAATATTAAAACAACAACAACAATAATAATAATGACACAACCAACAACCCTAGACAGACCAAAATGATCTGTTTCATGGAGTCAGTGAATGCCACTTTTGCATGCTCTGAAGAATAATAACATATCTAGTATTGTCTGTTGTAATGGTGCTGATGGTGCTGTGTGCTGATGGTGCTGTGTGCTGATGGTGCTGTGTGCTGATAGTGCTGTATGCTGATGGTGCTGTGTGCTGATGATGCTGTGTGCTGATAATGCTGTGTGCTGATGGTGATGTGTGCTGATGGTGCTGTGTGCTGATTGTGCTGTGTGTTGGTGGTGCTGCGTGGTAATGGTGCTGTGTGCTGATGGTGCTGTGTGATAATGGTGCTGTGTGCTGATGGTGCTGTGTGGGAATGTTGCTGTGTGCTGATGGTGCTGTGTGCTGATGGTGGTGTGAGCTGATAAAGATGTTTGCTGATAATGCAATGTGCTGATGGTGCTATGAGCGGATGGTGTTGTGTGCTAATGGTGCCGTGTGCTGATGGTGCTGTGTGCTGATGGTGCTGTGAGCGGATGGTGCTGTGTGCAGATGTGGCTGTGTGCTGATGTTGCTGTGTGCTGATGGTGTTGTGTGCTGATGCTGCTGTGTGCTGATGGTGCTGTGTACTGATAATGCTGTGTGCTGATGGTGCTGTGTGCTGATAATGCTGTGTGCTGATGGTGCTGTGTGCTGATAATGCTGTGTGGTGATGGTGCCGTCTGCTGATGGTGCTGTGTGCTGATGGTGCTGTGTGCTGATGGTGCTGTGTTCTGATGGTGTTGTGTGCTGATAACAACGTGTGCTGATGGAGCTGTGTGCTGATGGTGCTGTGTGCTGATGGTGCCGTGTGCTGATCTGGCTGTGTGCTGAAGGTGCTGTGTGCTGATGGTGCTGTGTGCTGATGGTGCTGTGTGCTGATGGTGCTGTGTGCTGATGGTGCCGTGTGCTGATGGTGCTGTGTGCTGATGGTGCTGTGTGCTAATGGTGCTGTGTGCTGATAATGCTGTGTGTTGATGGTGCTGTGTGCTGATAATGCCGTGTGCTGATGGTGCTGTGTGCTGATGGTGCTGTGTACTGATTGTGCTGTGTGCTGATGGTGCTGTGTGCTGATGGTGCCGTGTGCTGATGGTGCTGTGTACTGATCGTGCTGTGTGCTGATGGTGCCGTGTCCTGATGGTGTTGTGTGCTGATAGTGCTGTGTGCTGTGTGCCGATGGTGCTGTGTGCTGAAGGTGCTGTGTGCTGATGGTGTTGTGGGCTACTGGTGCTGTGTGCTGTGTGTCGATGGTGCTGTGTGCTGAAGGTGTTGTGTGCTGATGGTGCTGTGCTGATGGTGCTGTGAGCTGATGGTGCTGTATGCTGATAGTGTTGTGTGCTGTGTGCCGATGGTGCTGTGTTGATGGTCCTGTGTGCTGAAGGTGCTGTGTGCTGATGGCGCTGTGTGCTGATGGTGCTGTGTTCTGATAGTGTTGTGTGCTGATGGTGCTGTGTGCTGATAGTGTTGTGTGCTGATGGTGCTGTGTGCTGATGGTGCTGTGTGCTGATGGTGCTGTCAGCTGATGGTGCTGTGAGCTGATGGTGCTGTGTGCTGATGGTGCTGTGTGCTGATGGTGCTGTCTGCTGAAGGTGCTGTGTGCTGATGGTGCTGTGTGCTGATGGTGCTGTGTGCTGATGGGGCTGTGTGCTGATGGTGCTGTGTGCTGATGGTGTTGTGTGCAGATAGTGCTGTGTGCTGATGGTACTGTGTGGTAAAGGTGTTGTGTGTTGATGGTGCTGTGTGCTGATGGTGCAGTGTGCTGATGGTGCTGTGTGTTGATGGTGCAGCGTGGTAATGGTGCTATGTGCTGATGGTGTATGTATGTATAATGTTTTATATTGCGCGCACTTCCAGCCCAAAGGCTGCTCAGTGGCGCATGCACACTCGAAAAAAAAATTAAAAAAAATGATGATGGTGTTATGTGCTGATGGGGTTGTGTGCTGAAGGTGCTGTGTGCTGATGGTGCTGTGTGCTGATGGTGCTGTGTGCTGATGGTGCTGTGTGCTGATAATGCTGTGTGCTGAAGATGTTCTGTGCTGATAATGCAGTGTGCTGATGGTGCTGTGTGCTGATAGTGCTGTGTGCTGATGGTGCTGTGTGCTGATTGTGCTGTTTGCTAATGGTGCTGTCTGGTAATGGTGCAATGTGCTGATGGATCTGTGTGCTGGTGGTGCTGTGTGCTGATGATGTTGTGTGCTGATGGTGCTGTGTGCTGATGGTGCTGTGTGCTGATGGTGCTGTGTGCTGGTGGTGTTGTGTGCTGATAGTGATGAATGCTGATATGATGAGAGTGATATTAATTGGTGGAGATATGGATGGAGTGGTAGTTATTGGTAGAGATATGGTGGGAGTGGTACGTTTGATTGAGATATGGAGGGAGTGGTATTTATTGAATGAGGTATGGTGGGAGTGGTATCTTTTGAAGGAGATATGGAGGGAGGGATATTTTTTTTATAGATAAGGTGGGAGTGGTATTTATTGGTAGAGATATAGGGGGAGTGGTATTTATTGGTGGAGCTATTTTGGGAGTGGTATTTATTTGTGGAGTTATGGAGGGAGTGGTATTTATGGGTGGAGATATGGATGGAGTGGCATTTATTGGTGGAGATATGGATGGAGTGGTATTTATTGGTGGAGATATGGAGGGAGTGGTATTTATTGGTGGAGATATGGATGGAGTAGTATTTATTGGTGGAGATATAGAGGGAGTGGTATTTATTGGTGGAGATATAGAGGGAGTGGTATTTATTGGTGGAGATATGGATGGAGTGGTATTTATTGGTGGAGATATGGAGGGAGTGGTATTTATTGGTGGAGATATGGAGGGAGTGGTATTTATTGGTGGAGATATGCATGGAGTGGTATTTATAGGCGGAGATATGGATGGAGTGGTATTTATTGGTGGAGATATGGATGGAGTGGTATTTATTGGTGGAGATATGGATGGAGTAGTATTTATTGGTGGAGATATGGATGGAGTGGTATTTATTGGTGGAGATATGGATGGAGTGGTAGTTATTGGTGGAGATATGGAGGGAGTGGTATTTATTGGTGGAGCTATGGTGGGAGTGGTATTTATTGGTGGAGCTATGGTGGGAGTGGTATTTATTGGTGGAGATATGGATGGAGTGGTATTTATTGGCGGAGATATAGATGGAGTGGTATTTATTGGTGGAGATATGGTGGGAGTGGTATCTGTTGGTGGAGATATGATGTGAGTGGTATTTATTGGCGGAGATATAGATGGAGTGGTATTTATTGGTGGAGATATGGATGGAGTGGTATTTATTGGCGGAGATATGATGGGAGTGGTGTTCATTGCTGGAGATATGGTGGCAATGGTATTTAATGTTGGCGATTTGGTTCGAGTGGTATTCATTGGTGGAGATATAGCGGCAATGGTATTTATTTATGGAGACATGGTGGGACTGGTATTTATTGGTGGAGATAATGTGGGAGTGGTATGTACTGATGGAGATGTGGTTGGAGTGGTATGTTTTGGTGGAGATATAGAGGGAATTATTTATTTATTTATTTATGGAGATATGGTGTGAGTGGTATTTATTGGCGGAGATATAGATGGAGTGGTATTTATTGGTGGAGATATGGATGGAGTAGTATTTATTGGTGGAGATATGGATGGAGTGGTATTTGTAGGTGGAGATATAGAGGGTGTGGTATTTATTGATGGAGATATGGATGGAGTAGTATTTATTGGTGGAGATATGGATGGAGTGGTATTTATTGGTGGAAATATGGATGGAGTGGTATTTATTGGCGGAGATATGGATGGAGTAGTATTTATTTGTGGAGATATGGATGGAGTGGTATTTATTGGTGGAGATATGGATGGAGTCGTATTTATTGGTGGAGAAATGGATGGAGTGGTATTAATTGGTGGAGATGTGGTGGGAGTGGTATTTATTGGTGGAGATATGGAGGGAGTGGTATTTATTGGTGGAGATATGGATGGAGTGGTATTTATTGGTGGAGATGTGGTGGGAGTGGTATTTATTGGTGGAGATATGGAGGGAGTGGTATTTATTGGTGGAGATGTGGTGGGAGTGGTATTTATTGGTGGAGATATGGATGGAGTGGTATTTATTTGTGGAGATGTGGTGGGAGTGGTATTTATTGGTAGAGATATAGTGATAATGGTATTCATTGGTGAAGATATGGTGATAGTGGTATTGTTAGGTGGAGATATGCTTGGAGTGGTATTTATAGGTGGAGATATGGTGATAATGGTATTCATTGGTGGAGATATGTTGATAGTGGTATTGTTAGGTGGAGATATGCTTGGAGTGGTATTCATAGGTGGAGGTATGGTTGAAGTGGTATTTCTAGGTGGAGATATGCTTGGAGTGGAATTCATAGGTGGAGATATGGTTGAAGTGGTATTTATAGGTGAAGATATGGTTGGAGATTTATTTATAGATGGAGATATGGTTGGAGTGGTATTTATTGATGGAGATATGGAGGGAGTGGTATTTATTGATGGAGATATGGAGGGAGTGGTATTTATTGATGGAGATATGGATGGAGTGGTATTTATTGGTGGAGATATGGATGGAGTCGTATTTATTGGTGGAGATATGGATGGAGTGGTATTTATTGGCGGAGATATGGATGGAGTGGTATTTATTGGTGGAGATATGGATGGAGTGGTATTTATTGGTGGAGATATGGAGTGAGTGGTATTTATTGGTGGAGATGTGGAGGGAGTGGTACATATTGGTGGAGATGTGGTGGGAGTGGTATTTATTGGTGGAGATGTGGAGGGAGTGGTACATATTGGTGGAGATGTGGTGGGAGTGGTATTTATTGGTGGAGATGTGGAGGGAGTGGTACATATTGGTGGAGATGTGGAGGGAGTGGTATTTATTGGTGGAGATGTGGAGGGAGTGGTATTTATTGGTGGAGATGTGGAGGGAGTGGTACATATTGGTGGAGATGTGGTGGGAGTGGTATTTATTGGTGGAGATGTGGAGGGAGTGGTACATATTGGTGGAGATGTGGTGGGAGTGGTATTTATTGGTGGAGATGTGGAGGGAGTGGTATTTATTGGTGGAGATGTGGAGGGAGTGGTACATATTGGTGGAGATGTGGTGGGAGTGGTATTTATTGGTGGAGATGTGGAGGGAGTGGTACATATTGGTGGAGATGTGGAGGGAGTGGTATTTATTGGTGGAGATGTGGAGGGAGTGGTACATATTGGTGGAGATGTGGAGGGAGTGATATTTATTGGTGGAGATGTGGAGGGAGTGGTACATATTGGTGGAGATGTGGTGGGAGTGGTATTTATTGGTGGAGATGTGGAGGGAGTGGTATTTATTGGTGGAGATGTGGAGGGAGTGGTATTTATTGGTGGAGATGTGGAGGGAGTGGTATTTATTGGTGGAGATGTGGAGGGAGTGGTACATATTGGTGGAGATGTGGTGGGAGTGGTACATATTGGTGGAGATGTGGAGGGAGTGGTACATATTGGTGGAGATGTGGAGGGAGTGGTATTTATTGGTGGAGATGTGGAGGGAGTGGTACATATTGGTGGAGATGTGGTGGGAGTGGTATTTATTGGTGGAGATGTGGAGGGAGTGGTACATATTGGTGGAGATGTGGTGGGAGTGGTATTTATTGGTGGAGATGTGGAGGGAGTGGTATTTATTGGTGGAGATGTGGAGGGAGTGGTATTTATTGGTGGAGATGTGGAGGGAGTGGTATTTATTGGTGGAGATGTGGAGGGAGTGGTATTTATTGGTGGAGATGTGGAGGGAGTGGTACATATTGGTGGAGATGTGGTGGGAGTGGTATTTATTGGTGGAGATGTGGAGGGAGTTGTATTTATTGGTGGAGATGTGGAGGGAGTGGTATTTATTGGTGGAGATGTGGAGGGAGTGGTATTTATTGGTGGAGATGTGGAGGTAGTGGTATTTATTGGTGGAGATGTGGAGGGAGTGGTACATATTGGTGGAGATGTGGTGGGAGTGGTATTTATTGGTGGAGATATGGATGGAGTGGTATTTATTGGTGGAGATGTGGAGGGAGTTGTATTTATTGGTGGAGATGTGGAGGGAGTGGTATTTATTTGTGGAGATGTGGAGGGAGCGGTATTTATTGGAGAGAAAATGTGGGAGTGGTATTTATTGCTGAAGCTATGGTGAGGCTGGTCATTGCTGGTAGATATATGGTGGGAGTGGTATTTATTGATGTTGATATGTGGGAGTGGTATTTATTGGTGGAGATATGGAGGGAGCGGTATTTATTGGAGAGATATTGTGGGAGTGGTATTTATTGCTGGAGCTTTGGTGGGGCTTGTCATCGCTGGTGGAGATATGGAGGGAGTCATAGTTATTAGTGGAGATAGGGTGTGAATGGTATTTATTGGTGGAGATGTGGAGGGAGTGGTATTTGTTGGTGGAGATATGGAGGGAGTGGTATTTGTTGGTGGAGATATGGAGGGAGTGGTATTTGTTGGTGGAGATATGGAGGGAGTGGTATTTGTTGGTGGAGATATGGAGGGAGTGGTATTTGTTGGTGGAGATATGGAGGGAGTGGTATTTGTTGGTGGAGATATGGTGGGAGTGGTATATATTGGTGGAGATATGGATGGAGTGGTATTTGTTGGTGGAGATAGGGTGGGAGTGGTATATATTGGTGGAGATATGGATGGAGTGGTATTTATTCGTGGAGATATGGTGGGAGTGGTATTTATTGGTGGAGATATGGTGGGGCTGGTCATCGCTGGTGGAGATATAGAGGGAGTGGTATTTATTGATGGAGATATAGAGGGAGTGGTATTTATTGGTAGAGATATGAATGGTGGTATTTATTGGTGGAGATAGGGTGGGAGTGGTATTTATTGGTGGAGATAGGGTGGGAGTGGTATTTATTGGTGGAGATAGGGTGGGAGTGGCATTTATTGGTGGAGATAGGGTGGGAGTGGTATTTATTGGTGGAGATAGGGTGGGAGTGGTATTTATTGGTGGAGATAGGGTGGGGGTGGTATTTATTGGTCGATATAGGGTGGGAGTGGTATTTATTGGTGGAGATATGGTGGGGCTGGTCATCGCTGGTGGAGATATAGAGGGAGTGGTATTTATTGGTGGAGATAGGGTGGGTGTGGTATTTATTGGTGTGGAGATAGGGTGGGAGTGGTATTTATTGGTGGAGATATGGTGGGGCTTGTCATCGCTGGTGGAGATATAGAGGGAGTGGTATTTATTGATGGAGATATAGAGGGAGTGGTATTTATTGGTGGAGATATGGATGGTGGTATTGATTGGTGGAGATAGGGTGGGAGTGGTATTTATTGGTGGAGATAGGGTGGGAGTGGTATTTATTGGTGGGGATAGGGTGGGAGTGGTATGTATTGACGGAGATATAGAGGGAGTGGTATTTATTGGTGGAGATATAGAGGGAGTGGTATTTATTGGTGGAGATATGGAGGGAGTGGTATTTATTGGTGGAGATATGGAGGGAGTGGTATTTATTGGTGGAGCTATGGTGGGAGTGGTATTTATTGGTGGAGATATGGTACGAGTGGTAAATATTGGTGGATATATGGATGGAGTGGTATTTATTGGTGGAGATAGGGTGGGAGTGGTATATATTGGTGGAGATATGGATGGAATGGTATTTATTGCTGGAGATATGGATGGAGTGGTATTTATTGGTGGAGATAGGGTGGGAGTGGTATATATTGGTGGAGATATGGATGGAGTGGTATTTATTGGTGGAGATATGGATGGAGTGGTATATATTGGTGGAGATATGGATGGAGAGGTATTTATTGGTGGAGATAGGGTGGGAGTGGTATTTTGTGGTGGAGATATGGTGGGTGTGGTATTTATTGGTGGAGGTATAGAGGGAGTGGTATGTATTGGTGGAGATATGGTGGGAGTGGTATTTATTGGTGGAGATATGGTGGGAGTGGTATTTATTGGTGGAGATATAGAGGGAGTGGTATTTATTGGTGGAGATATAGATGGAGTGGTATTTATTGGTGGAACTATGGTGGGAGTGGTATTTATTGGTGGAGATATGGAGGGAGTGGTATTTATTGGTGGAGCTATGGTGGGGGTGGTATTTATTTGTGGAGATATGGATGGAGAGGTATTTATTGGTGGAGATATGGAGGGAGTGGTATTTATTGGTGGAGCTATGGTGGGAGTGGTATTTATTGGTGGAAATATGGTGGGAGTGGTATATATTGGTGGAGATATGGATGGAGTGGTATTTATTGGTGGAGATAGGGTGGGAGTGGTATATATTGGTGGAGATATGGATGGAGTGGTATTTATTGGTGGAGATAAGGATGGAGTGGTATATATTGGTGGAGGTATAGAGGGAGTGGTATTTATTGGTGGAGATAATGTGAGAGTGGTATATATTGGTGGAGATAGGGTGGGAGTGGTATTTATTGGTGGAGATATGGTGGGGGTGGTATGTATTGTGGAGATATAGAGAGAGTGGTATTTATAGGTGGAGATATGGTGGGGCTGGTCATCGCAGGTGGAGATATGGAGGGAGTGGTATGTATTGTCTAGAATGGAGGGAGTGGTATTTATTGTGGAGAAATGGAGGGAACGGTATTTATTGTGGAGAAATGGAGGGAGTGGTATTTATTGTGGAGAAATGGAGGGAGTGGTATTTATTTGTCGAGATATGGTGGGAGTTTTTGTTTACTGGTGGAGACATTGTGGGAGTGGTATTTATTGGTGGAGATATGGTGTGAGTGGTATTTATTGGTGGTGATATGGTGTGAGTGGTGTTTATTAGTGGAGGTATAGTGGGAGTACTGTTTATTGGTGGAGATATGGTGGAGGAGTTATTTATTGATCGAGGTATGGAGGGAGTGCTGTTTATTGATGGAGATATGGAGGGAGTGGAAGTTATTGGTATAGATATGGAGGAGAGGTATTTATTGGTGGAGATATGGTGGGAGTACTGTTTATTGGTTGAGATATTGTGGGTGTCACGACTCGGTTTATTATTTTTAATTTTAAGAAATTATAGAGAATGTTGTGTCTCTTTGGTGTTGCGCCTTTAAGGGATATTCGGTGTCAACACTTGCTGACTCTGCATTTCTGGGAGGTTTTGCACGTGTTTTGTTTTTTATAGTTTTGCAACGGCTTGTGCGGAACGTTTTTTGTTGGTGCATAAAAATTTTTTAGCGTCCTGCATCACGTATAAAAAGGGAGATGAATTGATTGAAGAAGTATTGACTAAGAGCTATAAATGTTAAGCCCACTGGGCGGTTTTTAAAAATTCATATTTGTAATAATTGGTTTGATTTTTGTTTGCAGTTTGCATGTTCATGTGTTGAGTTAATTGTTTTACATTGGATTTTGTTTGTGACGTCTTTGTCTTAATATGTGACTACTGACTGAGGAAGGAATTTCCCATATTTTGTTTTTACTGTCCGGTTTGTGGTCTAGCCACATTTCACCTACCCCAACCGCGACAGATGGTTGTTCGTCCGGGATTTCCTTCAACGAATCAGTCACTAATCTTTGTGTTGTCTCGCGTGACTTATGAGTCTTGTAAGTGAAACGTAATTGCAATCCAAGTAATTTTGTTGTACTCTTGGTTCGTTCTAATCTTAACTTTCTGTAGTACTTTGTGGCGCTTGTCGCTGGCTATTTTTTGGTTTAGTCTTGTCAGCAAGGAGATCTGTGATTTGAGGATTAAGAGGATGGATCAGTCGGGTTTTTTTTTCTTGATGCCCTGTGTTGGGGGTACTGCTCACAATTTCGTGACAGTGTTGGGTATTGCCGGGGCAGACTGGTGTCTCCTGGTTTTGGAGGCATGTGCTGTCCACAAGGTTACGTGGCAGCATTGGGTCTAGGCATACCTGGGCGATGTATTTCGCTTTTTTTCATGTCTCCTGGTTTTGGAGGCATGGTCAGGAGCAGTCGGGAGGACGTTCCTGGGTGTGCTTTTGTCACCTGTTTAGACTGTACCCATAGTATTAAGACCTCCTAACAATCACTGCCTTCCATCCAGTTTTTTGTTGAGAGGTCTGGGAGGTAGCTCCCCACCTCTTGGTTTCTTTTGTGAGGGGTCTGGGAGGTAGCTCCGCACTTCCATGGTTTATCGTTCTTTTTGGGTTCTGGGAGTAAATACATTTCTCTACTTGTGTACGTGTACGAGTAAGAAAGTTGTGCGTGTGACCTTACGTTTTTGTTAATGTCGACAGACCCCTAACAGTCCTTTTCGTTTCCGTTTCGTTTGATTCCCAGTAAGGATATTGGAGAGAACCAAGTCGTGTCTAAGTTTTCGGCTTAGATATGAGAAAGTCTAATCCTGGGGTGGGGGTGGGTGTGGACGTTTTGCACGTGTTTTTTAATATATAGTTCTGCAATAATTGTCTATTCGATCAAGAGGGATATAATTGACTGTGAAATTATTTAAGGGATTCATGTATCCAAAGAGGGCCTCCAAAACCCATTACTTTTCATGGTAACGTGCTTTTTAAGTAATTAAAGAAACCGACCAATCAAAACTCCTGAGCCTGCTACATCGTAGCAGAGATGAAGCAGAGTGCAACGAAACGCAGGGACTGTTCTGCACGTCTAAGGGATGTAACTCTTGTTCGTGGCGTCTGCTGTGTCACGAGGAACACCAAGCAGCCAGTGTTTTCATGAACTGTGGAGTTCACTATTAACTCCGTCCGTCCGTCCGTCCGTATGCCCGTCCATGTGTGTGTGTGTGTGTGTGTGTGTGTGTGTGTGTGTGTGTGTGTCTCCCTCCCTCCCTCCCTCCCTCCCTCCCTCCCTCCCTCCCTCCCTCCCTCCCTCCCTCCCTCCCTCCTTCTCTGTGCTAGGCATAATTGTTGATGAACAATTAACTTGGAAACAACATATCAATTCCTTATACAAAATTATGGCTAAGAACATTTTCTTGTTCTCTATTTTGTCAACACCAATGCATGTGCAATGTTTTTTCATCACACATAATTAATTTTCATCTGTTGTATGGGAAGGCTCCATGGCAGTGCACTTGAACAAGATTAAATCACTGCACAGACGAGCTGCTAAGCTTATTATTTCTGACTCAACATTGTCTACGGATGAAGAGATCAGAAATCTTGGCTTACTGCCCTTCAAAAAACACCTCGTCCTCAATAAACGCATCCTTAGGCACAACATTTTTCATTCACGAGCACCGAAGTATCTTACTGATCTCTTCAATCGTTCCCAAACAAGCCATTCACTATCTCGCAACACGTTCATTTTCCCACAACATAGAGTAGACATTTTCAAAGGCAGTATTACATATTCAGGTGTTATGATATGGAATACATCCCCATTGCACTTAAGGAACAATACTCCCATGAAGTTTTTAAAGCATCCATACGTGATTATCTATTCAGATGATCTCACTGCTGTCGCCTGTGCATATGCCATGTATTTGCTTGAACTTGAAGACTCACTGACCTGACAGTTGTCAAAGGCATCTACTAAAATTGTTCTCATTGTTAATTAAATTGTTTATATACCTTACCAACTGTTGTACATAGATGTATTTGTTCTTATCTATCCATGTTTTCATTTCTTTATGTGCAAGGACAATTTGTAAGATAGGCAGAAATGCCCACACTTTCATCCTTGATACATAAAGAATCAATCAATCAATCAATCAAATCACTCAAATTAATCAAATCACTCAATTCAATCAAATCAATCAAATCAATCAAATTAATCAAATCACTCAAATTAATCAAATTAATCAAATCACTCAAATCACTCAAATCACTCAAATCACTCAAATCACTCAAATCAATCAAATCAATCCAATCAATCCAATCAATCCAATCCAATCCAATCCAATCCATCAATCAAGCTCTCTCGCTCTCTCGCTCTCTTGCTCTCGTTGGCTTCCATCTCAAGTGGCTGCCTGTTTTACTGTCTCAACAGTATGTAGGTGTGAGTATACGCACGTGTATTCGTGCAAACTTGCGTGTATGGGCGTATGTGTGCGTGTTTGAGCGTGCATGTGCGCGTCCATTGTTTTCAAATAGTGATATCGTTTGTGACTGGTGATGTAGTGGTAGTCTTAGTGAAGTGCTGGTGGTGTGGTGATAATGATGGCGGTATGGTGATTGCATTGCTGGTGAAGTGGTAGTGTTGCTGGTGTGGTGGTAGTGTTACTGGTGTGGTGATAGTGTTGCTGCTGGGGTGGTAGTGTTACTGAGTGTGTTTCGTGTGGAACTGAGGACAGGGCCAGGGGGGGTTGTTGTGGAGCAAGTTTGCTGGTGTGATGGTAAGTCTGCTAACACTAGTTGTGTAGGGGTTGGTAGTTTGAAAGTCGTGCTGATGGTGGTACTGCTGGTGTGTCTGTCAGTCTATATTTCACCCGTCGTCACAGACGTGGAGTGAATCTCCATATTTTGCTATACGTTCTTGTCGAGTAGCAGAGCACTTGATGTAGTGCGTAGATTCTGAATATTATTCTCGTCTGTGAGTTGTACTATGTCTTCATTGTTTTCGATGTTTCTCCACTTTCCTCTTCTGATGTAATCTTTTAATTGCACATTTTTATACAGTGGAAGTACGTTGTAGCATTGAATGACCTTCAAGGCTGATGAGCCCTTGAACTCATCCATCCATCCATCCCTGAACGCTTTTTGGATGACGAGGGAAATTGAGATGTGAATTTTGCCCTATTGCCCTTTATGCTTTTTCGTGTTGAAGGCTCTACACAGCCTTTGCAGGCTGATGGGGAGCGGGACTCGATTTAATGGATTTCGTGTGACTGATTAAGTGAAATGTACTAGACTCTACTGCCGAGGAGGTTTTAATACCTTGATAAATATGGGTGTTTATTAACTTTGTGACATTATATAGTCTACAAGGCTGATAGGGCCCTAAACTCCATCCATCCATCCATGCATCCATCCATCGTGTAGTGCGTACATCTTGGCAGCACTGCTTTCAACGCGTTCCTTTCGGAGGAAAATCCATATTTGCGGTTTTAGATCTTTTGCCATAACTTTTAATTACGGACACAGACTTTGAACTGGCCGTTCCTCGCCATGACTGGCAAGCGGACCTCATGAAACACTTATCAAGACCCACGCGCTGCGCAAAGGTCAGGGGCGTGCAATGCACGAAGCACGTCTGAGGACACGAAGACTCGGACGGGACGCGTGGTTCTAATCTGGATTTATCGTCCACAGCGTCGATGCCAAGTCCGTGCAGTGCTGGGAATCGTTCGGGAGACGCAGGCTGCTGCTTCCGGTCAGAAATCCGCATCCACCTCGCATGCGGTGGCAAAGATTTTGCGTTTTTTTAAAGGGGGTTTTGTGTTCAAGTTTCCAGTAAATCAGTGTATTTCTCACTACTTCTTGCGCATTAACTGATTTGTGTCTGGCAAGTTGTACATAAATTATAAATGGCTTTTTTTTAACACAAAGCTGAAAAGGTTGGCTATTGCGAACTAGAACACCTTGTACTGTTCACAGCAAACAAAACACGTGCAGGTTTTCAGTGTGGAAATTGTCTTACAACAGTAGAGACTTTGTACGTCACAGACGGAGACACAGGTACAGCGTGGACTGTGACTCTGTCCAAAGAAGACCACGACGACTGCACAACGTGACAAGACTAAGGACGGGCAGCAGTGCGCTTCATGGAGCTGTGTCTTGTCCCAGACCAGTTTATGTGGCGGGGGCGTTCTCTGGGCCTGTTTCCCACTAAGTCCTGACAGCAAGAATCAAGCATGCAGACAGCAGGACTCGCGGATTATCGATGTCTTTGCTGTCTTCACGCCAGGAAAACCGCCCAATCAACCACTGACTCACTGCCGCATGAATGACACATTTTTGTCATGGAAAACTCCAGGTGGAGGCAAGGCTAAAGGTCGCGGCAGAATTTTCCTTAAAACTGGACACAGAAAGTGACCGATGTTAAAGTTAACAACTTCGATACCAAAGGTAAATTCACAAGATTAATGATTTGTCTTCTCGTAATCTTGTATGAGTGATCACTATTCCGCTGTTATGCGAGTGGTACTGCAACATCTTCCCAGAAGAGGTTGACTGCAGGGGTTTCTAGCGGCACTCTGCTGTCTCTTTCCTATAGAGCCTGGGAGCAGAGTCCAAAACCATTCAATAGAGGGCTGGACAGTTTGAGGAGATCGCTGAAGCTGCTTCGCTGTGTGTGTGCCAGTCCTGCAGGCGCAATAAACATGCCAGGAAGCCTCCATACACAGGCAGCCTCCATACACAGGCAGCCTCCAAATACAGGCAGCCTCCATACACAGGCAGCCTCCATACACAGGCAGGCTCCATACACAGGCAGCCTCCATACACAGGCAGCCTCCATACACAGGAAGCCTCCATACACAGGCAGCCTCCATACACAGGCAGCCTCCATACACAGGCAGCCTCAATACACAGGCAGCCTCCATACACAGGCAGCCTTCATACACAGGCAGCCACCATACACAGGCAGCCTCCATACACAGGCAGCCTCCATATACAGGCAGCCTCCATACACAGGCAGCCTCCATACACAGGCAGGCTCCATACACAGGAAGCCTCCATACACAGGAAGCCTCCATACACAGGCAGCCTCCATACACAGGAAGCCTCCTTACACAGGCAGCCTCCAAATACAGGCAGCCTCCATACACAGGAAGCCTCCATACACAGGCAGGCTCCATACACAGGCAGCCTCCATACACAGGCAGCCTCCATACACAGGCAGCCTCCATACACAGGAAGCCTCCATACACAGGCAGCCTCCATACACAGGCAGCCTCCATACACAGGAAGCCACCATACACAGACAGCCTCCATACACAGGCAGCCTCCATACACAGGAAGCCTCCATACACAGGCAGCCTCCATACACAGGCAGCCTCCATACACAGGCAGCCTCCATACACAGGCAGCCTCCATACACAGGCAGCCTCCATACACAGGCAGCCACCATACACAGGCAGCCTCCAAATACAGGCAGCCTCCATACACAGGAAGCCTCCATACACAGGCAGCTTCCATACACAGGCAGCCTCCATACACAGGCAGCCTCCATACACAGGAAGCAACCATACACAGGCAGCCTCCAAATACAGGCAGCCTCCATACACAGGCAGCCTCCATACACAGGCAGCCTCAATACACAGGCAGCCTCCATACACAGGCAGCCTCCATACACAGGCAGCCTCCATACACAGGCAGCCTCCATACACAGGCAGCCTCCAAACACAGGCAGCCTCCATACACAGGCAGCCTCCAAATACAGGCAGCCTCCGTACACAGGCAGCCTCCATACACAGGAAGCAACCATACACAGGCAGCCTCCATACACAGGCAACCTCCAAACACAGGCAGCCTCCATACACAGGCAGCCTCCATACACAGACAGCCTCCATACACAGACAGCCTCCATACACAGACAGCCTCCATACACAGACAGCCTCCATACACAGGCAGCCTCCATACACAGACAGCCTCCATACACAGGCAGCCTCCATACACAGACAGCCTCCGAAAGCTCCGTGACCAGGGGTTCTAGCTGAAGGCAGGGTGTTCAGTGTGTGTACTGCGTGTGATATCGTATTGAATGTAGTGGTCGTAGTGATGCCGCCGCTGCAAGCCCTGGCACTGCTGATATTGAGCCCCCTGTGGGTTGGGGGTTACAAAAGACCCCCCGCATCTCCCTACGCGATTTGTAAGAGGCGAATACATAGGGATATCGTGACTTGACTTGCGCTTACTCTAAACTTTTCATGTGATTTTCGTGCTTAATGGCCTTACATAGCCTACAAAGCTGATAGGTCGTAAAACTTCATCATCCGTCCATCTATCCATCCATCCATCCATCTATCCATGCTGATACTGATGATTAAGTGTTCTTATGCATGTTGATGGAAAGAGCACAAGTAGCATTCAGACATTTATAAAGACAAATATAGGATAAGACATGCTTTTCCCACAAGTTTTATAACGTTTGAAAGAATGTATTCGCCTGCAACGTGATGCATATCTGCACACCTGCTACACGAGGCAGTTAGTTCAATACCGCCGTTTTGCGTGAGAGGCAGGGCTGCAGAGGCGCACCGAAATGTGATGCTCGTTTCTGCGGGCATCTCCTCACCCACGCGATCGAGTGCGGGCCTCCATCGGCCACCAGGTACGAATTTCACATTTGCAGTGAGACGATGAGCATTTGTCACAGAGCAGGTCGATGCCAAGACTGGCGTCTGTTGCGCGTAGGTGGTCTTCTATTTGAGGCTCGTCCCAGCTTGCGCCAGGAAAGTAGAAGCAGGACAGGCGTGTGTTTTCTACAGGAAGATCTTTACTTCCATGGCTTGGCAATAACTTACAGAGATGGCCAACAGCCCCACAAGCTCTCGCTTGTCTAGTCCCTTCAAGTCGCGCTCTCACTCGCTCACAATAACGACTTCTTCCATCTCTGCTCCAAGAACAAATCAGGACAGACTCTTACCTCTCTTGATCGGCCAGAGTCATCACGGTTCGACTTATCCCTACACCCATGATGCCACTGCTTCCATCAATCACTCCCAGTGATAACATGCCAAGAGTTCGAAACGCCACGTTGAGTGCTTTTCGATTCAATCCTCCTTCTTGGCTTCTCTCTCGATGCCACTTTTTCTAACTGTCGTCGTCGCAGTCATACGTCACTTTTCATTATTACGTCATCGTCACTAGAAACCATCCATCTCGGTCCAGTCTGATCTGTTCAAGGACAGGGAAAGATCCCGAACCTTCTGCGGCATTTCCCATTACATTTGCATCCGCAGGCATTTCACATTCTTCCGCAACACGTCCATGCAGCCTCACGTCTTCCTGGCCCGGGATCCTCGTCCCGCCTGCTCTCTGGCGTGGCATGGCTGCCTCCTGGAGGATCGTCAGCGAGCCGCTCGGGCTTAATGCGAATGTCGATAGTCTTTAGCTGCACAATGTAAGGGCAACATCCTTTTCTTTGGAATCAATTGACCTCGCGGCGAAGCGAGATGAACCCAGAAGGCAGTAGAGGAAAACCTTCGCAGCTTTGTCGTAGATAGTTTTTTTGGGCCATGCGATAGGTGTGGGATTCTGGTCGATGGAAGAACAGACAAAGGTAGAGGGGTGGGAAATGGGAGCGGGGGGGGGGGGGGGGGGGGGAGTGCGGAAGGGGGGAAGCCGCGCGTGGCGAAGCAGAGGAATAAAAGCTTGGAGTGGGGGAGGTCCAGGCAGTCACCATGCTGCTCTCCGCGCTGCTCTCCGCTCTCCTGCTCCTCCTGACATCCTCAGGTCCAGTCCTGGGCAAGGACAAGCAAGGTCAGTGGTGGCCGCGCGTTGTCTTCCTCGACTTGCGGTTGCAGTGCTGTGGCCAGTGTGCTGTGGTCAGTGTGTTGTGGTCAGTGTGTTGTGGTCAGTGTGCTGTGTCAGTGTGCTGTGGTCAGTGTGTTGTGGTCAGTGTGCTGTGGTCAGTGTGTTGTGGTCAGTGTGTGGAAGGCGTCTAGAAGTGGGCATTCTGGTGTGGCAGTTGTGCTGAGTTAATTGTGTTGTGGTCACTGTGCAGTAGGTCTTGTGTACTGGTTATTATGTTTTAGGTCTTGTGTATTGGTCATTGGGTTGTCATCATGTCGTGTCTTGTGGTCATCATGCTACGGTCACTGTGTTGTAGTCATCGAGAGGCTGTCACTTTGTTGAGGTCAAAATGTTGTGGTGATTGAGGATTGTCGTGTATTATGGTTAGTGCATTGTGCTTATTTAGAGGTTGTGATATGGGAATATCTGTTTGCGATTCTCTGAATTTACTGAACATGGAATTCCCTGTCTTGCCTCATTGCTGTATGTGCGTTAAGCATAGGACTCTTAATGCGCTGAGGTCAATGCGTTTTCACGGCATTCTCGACGCCTTGAGAAATGTGCGTTTTCCATTGCATTCTTGGAGTACTGAGGTAATTGTGTTTGCACTTGCATTGAATTCTTAGCGCATTTATCCCTCCAGGTTTACTGGAGGTCCTACAGACTTTATTAGTCTGTCTGTCTGTCCCGTCTCCACGGCTTATATCTCAAAAACTACTGGACGGATTTCCTTGAGATTTTGCACACTGACTGGAAGTTAGGTCCGATTCAATATTATCAAATTTTCAGAATCGAGGTTTGAAAAGAAAGTGACTTTTTTACATTTTGGTGTTTCAATGAAAACGATTCAACAGACTCCATTTTGCAAAATCTGTGACGTTATCATTTGACGTCGAATAATGTGACGTCATTTGCGAGGAGATTTTTGAAGGAGGGTGAATAGAATAGAATAGAATAGAATTCTTCGGCTTGCTTAGGCGTCCAGGGCCTATCGCCGATTCTGGTAGTTCTCTGGCTGTAAATTTATTGTTCTTGGCCCGTATTCACGACGGCGATTTATCTTTTTAACACTCGATTTATCTCCTATCCCCGATTTATCTTGACTTCGGTTTAAATTCTCCTATTCATGACGGCGATTTAGCCCTAAACTCGCGTCAAAGCAGAGTGTTAAACTATTCTCCCGAAGTCGGCAAGATAAATAGATAAACCGGGGTTATCGAGAGAGGCAAGATGGCAGCGATTGTGCTTAAGAAACGAATTCATGACAATCTGTTAAGGAAAAACCGAGTATTCCGAGACCGAAGGCACCCGTTAGAAGTATTTAATGATGAAGAGGTGTTCAGAAAGATTCGATTCCATCGAAAGGAAATCTTGGCCATCACCGACGAGATCCATAAAGAAATCAGTCGAACCCAGAATTATTCAAAGGCACAGCAACCGAAAGAATGACGTCGTCAGGCAAGTCCTTCTTGCGCTTAGATTTTATGTAAGCGGCGCATTTCAGGACCAACACACTCATTTCGGTTTCACTGAAGTTTTTTGCCCTTGCCTTTCTCTCTTTTTTCTTGCTAGCCATTTTTTTCTATCTACTCCACGTATTTAGATATAGATCAGTGTCTACGCGAAGAAAACACAACGTAACCACGGTAACCACACACGGTGTGTGCGTGAATCACTGAATGAGTACGAATGCACATGTCTGGGTTGAACATCTATAATACACTTCCTCCTCTGTGTGACTGTGTGAGTGTTAATTCAGCGTCTATGACATGCCAAAGGAAAGCAAAGCATGTCATAATAGGAGCTTCCTGAACCTATCCATCATGTTTAAAATATATGGTTGATTGTTGCTGGGCCGATAGCTTAGAAATGGATTTACATGCTTTACAAACACTCCATCATTGCAATTCTCTAATGGCTCAGCTGGTAGAGCGTTGCACTCTTGGTCATGCATGACCAGGTTTGATTCTGCGCTGAAACTTTTTTTTTCTTCTCTTTTTTCGAGAGGTTGTGGTTTTGTTGTGTTTTTATGTGTGTTTTCCCCCTCTTTTCTCGAGAGGTTGCGGGTTCGAACCCAATCTTTTCTTAAATGCCAAAACCTGGAGGTTCAGCGCCAGCGGTTTTTATTGTCGAGTAAGGGAGATAAATCTTCTTACCTTCGGCAGAGTTGCCAACAGTGGTGATTACATATATCCAAAGATTAAAGGTTACCTATAATCTTTGATATATCTGACGAACTTTTTGGGGTTGGGGTGGAGGGGTGAGGATAGGGAATCCGGCCCACGATCGTATTAACGCAATCAGTTTGAAGGATCAATCACTCTATTGTACGTGCGAATATGATATTCCGATCTATTGAACACACATGGACTCATTCTGAACACAGAGATCATAGTGTCTCTGACACAGGTTGGTCACGTGACTTCGGCTCCACATTCCATTGATTCTACCAATCAAAATTCAACATGATCAGAAGACCATTGAGAGTAAAAAGAGGCGATTCTATTTCACTCCAATTATTTATCCCGATAGATAAACACAAATTTGGTGTTCTAATAAAACTAATCTATGAGATTTTCAGGAAATCATTTGAGAACTACTTTTAGCGCGAACGTGTCTATAAGGTTGCAAACTGCCCTGAGCACGTGCGATTGTGTATAGTAATACCAAAGATTATACAGTTATGAATAGTCTTTGGTAATACACGCGATCTTTGGACCTACGCAGCAAAAAGGATTCCTATGGGTCCGGGATGGTTTCGTGAATCTATGGTTATACTCTCGCAAGTAAATGCTTTCTGGCCGGAACCTGTGGTCTAACTGCCTTCACACTGTTTGACGAGCTCCACACTTCGATCATTCGGTGTCGACTGATGGAGTCAGTAAGTGATTTAACCTGTGTTGAACGTTAATCGAATGGAAGTTTCTTCTGTAGGAATCCGTCCGATTCCGAAGTTCGATATTATCGGATAGCTCAGAAGCAGTTTTTCTAAGTTTTATCCTTCTAAGCATACATTAAATTAATGATTCCTCATCAGCAAAAGCACTCAGTGGGTTTCTGTGTGTATCGAAGATTATGCAGACGGGATTGGTTGCCTTACTCGCTCAATGAAGTATAAATATTGCTGTTGTATTCAAAGTCCTTATAATTAGTAGAGTTCACAATATTACACTCTTGTGATTCGAATTTTACCGCATACAAGTTTTACATTCATGAGATTTTCAGGAAATCATTTGAGAACTACTTTTAGCGCGAACGTGTCTATAAGGTTGCAAACTGCCCTGAGCACGTGCGATTGTGTATAGTAATACCAAAGATTATACAGTTATGAATAGTCTTTGGTAATACACGCGATCTTTGGACCTACGCAGCAAAAAGGATTCCTATGGGTCCGGGATGGTTTCGTGAATCTATGGTTATACTCTCGCAAGTAAATGCTTTCTGGCCGGAACCTGTGGTCTAACTGCCTTCACACTGTTTGACGAGCTCCACACTTCGATCATTCGGTGTCGACTGATGGAGTCAGTAAGTGATTTAACCTGTGTTGAACGTTAATCGAATGGAAGTTTCTTCTGTAGGAATCCGTCCGATTCCGAAGTTCGATATTATCGGATAGCTCAGAAGCAGTTTTCTAAGTTTTATCCTTCTAAGCATACATTAAATTAATGATTCCTCATCAGCAAAAGCACTCAGTGGGTTTCTGTGTATATCGAAGATTATGCAGACGGGATTGGTTGCCTTACTCGCTCAATGAAGTATAAATATGCTGTTGTATTCAAAGTCCTTATAATTAGTAGAG
>JAWQFJ010000246.1:67830-163864 GCA_034096865.1 Theodoxus fluviatilis | reverse complement strand
TTGTATGCAAATGAGGTTGTTTAGGAAAAGTTGATTTTGTGTCCAATGTGTACCTTGTCCTTTTTCCTACCATAGACTGTACATTTTTGCCTACTTTGCTGCATTGTAAGTAGTTGGGAAATTTTTTCCCAGATGTACCCGATAAGACCCAAAAATGCGGAAATACACATGCTTGGCTTAGAATTTTTCTGTTTGTCTCAGGTGTGACTTTTCTGCTCAAATAGACTCCCAAAGTGTGTCTGATATATCAGAAGTCATTTCTGGAAAGATTCATGTTGTTATATGTAGTTTTATTATTTTTGCTGTTTTTTATCCATAAATTTTCACCAAAAAATCTAGAAAAATTTAGAGTTACTGCCCTTGTATGCAAATGAGCTTGTCCAGAAAAAGTTCATTTTGTATTCAGTATCTGCCCTGTTCATTTTACTTTAATAAAATGTATAGTTTTATACACTTCAGTGTTCTGGTTGTTTTTTAATATTTTTTCTCCTGAACTGACCAATATTTTCACAAAAGTTGGAAATAGTTACGGAAGTGTAAGGGTTAAGTGCAGAACAAAATTTATACAATGCCAAATGCTTCGACTACAACGTGCATATGGATGCTTTTAGAAATTTGCTTCAATCCATTGAAAATGTAGAGGAACGATTAGCTATTAAAAAAAAACAATGAATTACATACATGTGCATTTCAAAAGATGGTTGCTTCTCTTTTAAGTATAATGCACAAAGACAGGGACACCTTGGGAAAGACACTCTTTCTTCTCCTCCTCCCCCCTCCCTCACCTCCTCCCTCACCTCCTCCCTCACCCGCCCCCCCCCCCCCCCCCCCCCATATCTCCTTCCTTACCCCCCGCCTCTCACCTTTCTCACACCCCTTCCTCACACCCCTCCCTCACCTCCTCCTCCCTCACCTCCTCCTCCCTCACCTCCTCCTCCCTCACCTCCTTCCTCACCCCCCCCCCCCACCCCCCATCTCCTTCCTTACCCCCCCCCTCACCTCCTTCCTCACACCCCTCCCTTACCTCCTCCTCCCCCCTCCCTCACTCACCTCCTCCTCCCTCACACCCCTCCCTCACCTCCTCCTCCCCCCTCCCTCATCTCCTCCTCCCTCCCTCACCTCCTCCTCCCTCCCCCTCCACCTCCTTCCTCACCCCACCCCCCATCTCCTCCTTACCCCCCCCCCTCTCACCTCCTTCCTCACACCCCTCCCTTACCTCCTCCTCCCCCCTCCCTCATCTCCTCCTCCCTCACACCCCTCCTCACCCCCCCCCCAACCTCCTTCCTTACCCCCCCCCCTCTCACCCCTCCCTCACCTCCTCCTCCCCCTCCTCATCCTCCTCCCTCCCTCACCTCCTCCTCCCTCCCCCACTTCCTCACACCCCTCCCTCACCTCCTTCCTCACACCCCTCCCTCACCTCCTTCCTCACACCCCTCCCTCACCTCCTTCCTCACACCCTTCCCTCACCTCCTTCCTCACACCCCTCCCTCACCTCCTTCCTCACACCCCTCCCTCACCTCCTTCCTCACACCCCTCCCTCACCTCCTTCCTCACACCCCTCCCTCACCTCCTTCCTCACACCCCTCCCTCACCTCCTTCCTCACACCCCTCCCTCACCTCCTTCCTCACACCCCTCCCTCACCTCCTTCCTCACACCCCTCCCTCACCTCCTTCCTCACACCCCTCCCTCACCTCCTTCCTCACACCCCTCCCCCCCCTCACCTCCTTCCTCACACCCCTCCCTCACCTCCTTCCTCACACCCCTCCCTCACCTCCTTCCTCACACCCCTCCCTCACCTCCTTCCTCACACCCCTCCCTCACCTCCTTCCTCACCCCCATCCCTCACCCCCTCCCTCACCTCCTTCCTCACACCCCTCCCTCACCTCCTTCCTCACACCCCTCCCTCACCTCCTTCCTCACACCCCTCCCTCACCTCCTTCCTCACCCTCTCACCCCTCCCTCACCTCCTTCCTCACACCCCTCCCTCACCTCCTTCCTCACACCCCTCCCTCACCTCCTTCCTCACACCCCTCCCTCACCTCCTTCCTCACACCCCTCCCTCACCTCCTCCTCACACCCTCCCTCACACCCCTCCCTCACCTCCTTCCTCACACCCCTCCCTCACCTCCTTCCTCACACCCCTCCCTCACCTCCTTCCTCACACCCCTCCCTCACCTCCTTCCTCACACCCCTCCCTCACCTCCTTCCTCACACCCCTCCCTCACCTCCTTCCTCACACCCCTCCCTCACCTCCTTCCTCACACCCCTCCCTCACCTCCTTCCTCACACCCCTCCCTCACCTCCTTCCTCACACCCCTCCCTCACCTCCTTCCTCACACCCCTCCCTCACCTCCTTCCTCACACCCCTCCCTCACCTCCTTCCTCACAGCCTTCCCTCACCTCTTCCTCCTTCCTTCTCCCTCATATCCTCCTCCCTCCCTCACCTCTTCCTCCCTCCCTCACCTCCTCCTCCCTCCCTCACCTCCTCCTCCCTCCCCCACTTCCTTCCTCACACCCCTCCCTCACCTCCTTCCTCACACCCCTCCTTCACCTCCTCCTTCCCCTCCCTCATATCCTCCTCCCTCCCTCACCTCCTCCTCCCTCCCCCTCCCTCACCTCCTCCTCCTTCCCTTCCTCTTTCTGCAATACATGTCAAATGTTTATGTTTTTGAATAAAGAATAAAAGAGGTAATGTAATTCTTACTCAACCTGTCCATAGTTGTAAAAGTGATGCATCTAACCCAAAGAATAAGTACATCTTTTTTCTCTCATCCATGCTCTCTGACAAATCTACTTCAAATCTTGTGTTTTTGTGATTAAATTATTCACAAGAGGATGCTTCTTGAAAGTATAAAATCCCTACACTAGATGGTGAGGAAGAGATGTCTATTAACCATCTCTGCAGTGACTGGTTCTGGTGAGATGGCTGCTTTTCATGACACCGAGCACTGCAGCATCTTATTGAGAGACAGAGCCAACCCACCCACTCACCCAGTGTTCTGCTTGCCAGACATCGAGAACAGCTTCCGTTCATTGTCAGACTGCTGAAACTTGTTGTACACTGGCATGGAGAGAAAGAAAGACAATTGAAACAACAGGCATACCAAGGATGCACTGATATGTATGATTTTGTTCCTTTTTTGAAAACGACCATTAGAAACCATTATTGTGCACAGAAGCAAATGAAACACCTTTATTCCCATCTTGACCTCTTTAGCCTTGTCACGAACTGCTTTGGGTCAAACTTGCTGAAGTGGTACATGATCTGACATAAATAGTGCAAAGCTTTCTTAGTCCTATTACATATCAGTCTTTCAACTGGACTTTCACATTGCAATGATGCAGGCAAGGCCAAAAACTGGGCTTTCACATTGCAATGATGCAGGCAAGGCCAAAAACTGGACTTTCACATTGCAATGATGCAGGCAAGGCCAAAAACTGGGCTTTCACATTGCAATGATGCAGGCAAGGCCAAAAACTGGGCTTTCACATTGCAATGATGCAGGCAAGGCCAAAAACTGGACTTTCACATTGCAATGATGCAGGCAAGGCCAAAAACTGGACTTTCACATTGCAATGATGCAGGCAAGGCCAAAAACTGGACTTTCACATTGCAATGATGCAGGCAAGGCCAAAAACTGGACTTTTACATTGCAATGATGCAGGCAAGGCCAAAAACTGGGCTTTCACATTGCAATGATGCAGGCAAGGCCAAAAACTGGACTTTCACATTGCAATGATGCAGGCAAGGCCAAAAACTGGACTTTCGCATTGCAATGATGCAGGCAAGGCCAAAAACTGGGCTTTCACATTGCAATGATGCAGGCAAGGCCAAAAACTGGGCTTTCACATTGCAATGATGCAGGCAAGGCCAAAAACTGGACTTTCACATTGCAATGATGCAGGCAAGGCCAAAAACTGGACTTTCACATTGCAATGATGCAGGCAAGGCCAAAAACTGGACTTTCACATTGCAATGATGCAGGCAAGGCCAAAAACTGGACTTTCACATTGCAATGATGCAGGCAAGGCCAAAAACTGGACTTTCACATTGCAATGATGCAGGCAAGGCCAAAAACTGGGCTTTCACATTGCAATGATGCAGGCAAGGCCAAAAACTGGACTTTCACATTGCAATGATGCAGGCAAGGCCAAAAACTGGACTTTCACATTGCAATGATGCAGGCAAGGCCAAAAACTGGGCTTTCACATTGCAATGATGCAGGCAAGGCCAAAAACTGGACTTTCACATTGCAATGATGCAGGCAAGGCCAAAAACTGGGCTTTCACATTGCAATGATGCAGGCAAGGCCAAAAACTGGGCTTTCACATTGCAATGATGCAGGCAAGGCCAAAAACTGGACTTTCACATTGCAATGATGCAGGCAAGGCCAAAAACTGGACTTTCACATTGCAATGATGCAGGCAAAGCCAAAAACTGGACTTTCACATTGCAATGATGCAGGCAAGGCCAAAAACTGGACTTTCACATTGCAATGATGCAGGCAAGGCCAAAAACTGGGCTTTCACATTGCAATGATGCAGGCAAGGCCAAAAACTGGACTTTCACATTGCAACGATGCAGGCAAGGCCAAAAACTGGACTTTCACATTGCAATGATGCAGGCAAGGCCAAAAACTGGACTTTCACATTGCAATGATGCAGGCAAGGCCAAAAACTGGACTTTCACATTGCAATGATGCAGGCAAGGCCAAAAACTGGACTTTCACATTGCAATGATGCAGGCAAGGCCAAAAACTGGACTTTCACATTGCAATGATGCAGGCAAGGCCAAAAACTGGACTTTCACATTGCAATGATGCAGGCAAGGCCAAAAACTGGGCTTTCACATTGCAATGATGCAGGCAAGGCCAAAAACTGGGCTTTCACATTGCAATGATGCAGGCAAGGCCAAAAACTGGACTTTCACATTGCAATGATGCAGGCAAGGCCAAAAACTGGGCTTTCACATTGCAATGATGCAGGCAAGGCCAAAAACTGGACTTTCACATTGCAATGATGCAGGCAAGGCCAAAAAGAAAAGAAATTGATGGTGAACAATGAACTGTGAGCTGCCATTTTCCCTCCCCTATGAACTCATAAAATCACTATTTAAGTTTTAACAGTTTTCAGTGAAAGTTTGGTTTATGTTCAATCTGGCCTCTTCTAAATAGAAAAGAAGAAGAAAAAAACCTTCAGGCCAACCTACTGACTTACTATGTTACCTTAACCACAACTATCTTTTAATTTGGCCTATCATTCATCATCAAGGTCAACCGTCCCACTTCTTTTCATGAGCTTAGCATCCATTTCTCTTTATTTCATCACCTATATGTCTGTGAAATTCATTGAGAACATGAAAAAAAATCATCCATCTGTCCCTTTGTCCATCTGTCAGTCCATCTTTTCGTTTCACTTTGTTTGTCTATCAGTCTGTGTCACCGAGAGTTTGATAATGATTCCTGCAGACTGACTAGGGTGGCTCTGGTAGGCGTTGAAGTGGAAGATGCACTCCACAAAGTGCTGGAACAGCATGGTGGGCTGGCGGGGCAGCAGCAGCTGCGTCAGGCAGAACTTGGCTGCAGCAGAAATGATACTTCACTCAATTGACCACAAGCAGAAGGTGGCTACATCAAAAGCCATCACACCACACTCAAGGAAACACATTCATACATATTGTACACACACATACATGTATGCATGCCCATGCAGTGTGCATTCACACACATACTTATATGTATATGTATGTGGGCATATGCATACACATAAGACATACACATGCACACAGGCTTTCATGGTTAATGAGCCAACGCACACAGACATGCATGAATGCATGCCTGCTTCCACCTACTAAATGCAGCAGACTGGCTGTGTACTGGGCCACCGATGTGCTGTTTCCCAGAGGGTGGCAGTTCTTTATGAGCAGCTGTCCAAGTTCATGGACGAGCACTGGCAGCACACACTCACAAAGGCCAACGTTTTCCTTGGTCTTGAACTCCTCCCAGCAACCCCTTGCAGTGAATGCTCGTCTCTGAATGCTTTTGATGCCATCAGTACATATCATTATCCCCTGGGAAACTCTGCTCTGTATTTCACAAGGCCTTTGATGGCAACAGGGTTCCAGCAGATTCCAAGAATTAAATTTCAAAACTTTTCCATTACTTTTCTGAAAAATCTCATCAAATTTTCTTGCAAAATTCTGTGAAAATTCACTATTATTTTGCACCTCTAGGGGATGAAATTGAAAGCTGGATAAACTGAATGCATAAAAAGACAGGGGGGGGGGGGAAATATCAGACTTTCAAATGTGAAAAATATGGCACCCAAATAAGCATGAGTGCAAAAAACTTTAGCTGATGCAGAAAATTTCCAACCTTTCTATGACTTTTCAGTTCCAGCAAAAATTTCTAAACTTTTCAAAGCCCTTGAAAAATGTGTTGGAAATGTCAAAACTTATCCAGGGGTTTTTTAACCATGGGAATCCTGTAGCAAGTAGGTATTAGGGACTAAATAAATAGGACAACTAGCTAAAGGAGCTTTAGACATAAACACAAAAAGTAACACACAGCAATTTACAGTGTAGCAGGGTGCAGGATGCAAGCCATTTAAGCTCTCTCATTTACAGTATCTGTCGAACATGTGCAGTCATCGACTTGCACATTCCAGGTAATTTTATATAATTTCTCTACATGACATGTACTTGTGAAATGTGTCCAATGTTTTTGTCAGATGAGTAAATGCAACAAAGCCTGAAAAACAGAGATACATTTCCACATTCCATCCACCATCTCACGGCAGGAGTAAGTTGTGCAAACACAGAGACAATAATTTGAAACTTTCAAAAGACCTCCCAAAGAAGAAGAGCAGGAGCAACAGATTTTTGCAAGGGAAACAGTGACAGATCCTCTAGTGGTCAGTTTCCCTGTGGGAAGCTCTGTTTACTCTGGCTGTCAGCCAGGTAGAGCAACAGGGGCAGGCAGATCAGGAAGAAGGCTCTGCTTATTTGTGTTTAATGAAACAAGCAGAAGCTCTCATTGTGTTCTTGGTCACCTCTGCATAAAGTGTTTTAGACACTTGTGTATCCCTGGAGTAAATGGCCAACATAATCTTCTGGATGATTCTAATTGGCATTTGGCAATCAAACCATCCTAGTCATTTTTAGTGAAGAGGCTGTAAGGGCAATGCAAGCATGCTAGGGCAGGGACACAGAGAAGCAGCAGAGAGGTGACAGGAGAGAGGCAGAGAAGGAGTCTGTGTGATTGCTAGTGTCGGAAAGGGAGAGTGAGAGAGACAGGCCTGCACCATCACCTTGGACTGACAGGCTCCTTCTGCAACACTCTCAGGATAAATGAAGATGTGAAAAGCAGCTCTGATTTGCCTTGTATCTGTGCTTACTTCAACAACAAGCCACCACAACCGAAAATGACAGGACAGCTTACCAAAAGTTCTGATCTCTGCCACTTCATCCAGCAGCGTAGTAATAAAACGGTAGAAGAGAACACCTTTCCATTTCAAAAAGTCTTCCTGTTGAGAAACACAAAAGGCATTTCAAAGATGAATCAATTTGGTAGAACCAAGAAAAAGTATTGCACCAATGCACTCACACAGAGAAGATTACAGTAGTCCTCCCTAAAGCTTGAAGTGGATGATGATGGTGTTACATCCAAACATACTAACTCAATGATTTGTCATGTATTTCAGTTACTCTTGTGATAAGGAATAGAAAGAAGAAGATGACCATGAAGAAGAAGACAATGAAGATGAACAAAATGGAAAAGAACATAGGAGGAGGAAGGGGGGGGGGGGGGGGGGGAAGAAGAGGAGGAAAGACAAACAGGCAGGCAAGCAAACAGACCCATTTTGCATTTTGCTCCTACTTCTAGGCATCACTTTATCATGAAGACTGAACCCTCACAAAAAACACTGTTTCACATTATTTGATTGCTATTCTGTGTTGTCCTTCAATTTTCATTCAGTGCCATTTGTCATGGACCAGCTGATAGTAGTTATGCCAACGCCCTCTTTGCGCTATTAGCCAAACTGCACAGTACACTACCACTTCACTTTCAAGGCTAATTGTGGTCAATCCGCAAAATGTTATATATAATTATATGAATGAAAGTTGTTAATAAAGGTTTGAAGAATATGTGTACAGAGTTTGAATTTTGTGTGTTTTGAACTTTTTGCGAAAATACAAGTTGTTTGTGAAAATCGGGTGTTTCTCGCAGAGTGCCTGCCGTGGCACGGGCACAGCCGAGTTTTCCACATCGGGTTACTATTTTTAAATCTCTCGTGCATCGCTCTTTCTGATTGGATAGCTTTCATACTTGGCAACCAATGAGAGCAAAGATTGCTCTTTCGTTCGGTGTTTGTTCGAACTTCCTGTCTATCTGCAATCCCGCGCTATTGAGGTAAGTTTGACAACGATCCTTTTCTTCTTAAAAATTTGCTCAGTTAATCTAATCTGATCAAATTCGAACGTGCATATTTAAATTCCTCAAGATTTCCTCTTTTAAATGGTGTATTTGGTTTCCTATGTGTGTTAAATATGACGCTTCACCGTGCATTTTCCTGAGGTACCCCATCGAAATTTTTCAGTCAGTTTACGATCAATGACCGACAGTACGGAGCGTCTGCTTGCGTGCGGCAATTGTCATTTCAACTGCTTCACAGTTGGTTTGGTCAGGCTTTTTGCAAAGCAATGACGTTTTGATTTATTCCAGCAATACCTAGATGCTTTAGCGATAAACTTTCTGTACGTGATTCCGTGAGATTGAAATGAAAAATTACAAAAAGCAGTCAATGATCACAAGTTGGTAAAATGTCGGTCATCGCAGACTAGGCTTACTGGGCTAGTCCACTGTTGCGGCACCCCTCGCTCAAGCTATTTTTAGAATGCCGTTGTCTCTCAACCGCTGCTCAGCAGTTTGGAATGCTCTCGCAGGGGGTGTTGGGTATCTGTGTAGGGTCAACAGTACGCAGGTGCTGAGTACGCGGATTTCACTACCCTACCTCAAAACAGAGCCTCTTTCTCCTCACACTGTTAACTCACACAATCCAAACTTGTTTCATGTTGTTGACAAAAGATCGATGTTTCTGCAAATGTGTTTAATGCTCAATAAATCTTCTTCAACTTTGATGTTTTTCATGTTTTGCGCGAAAGATTAAATGCTGTCAGTGAGAGAAAGTGTGACATGAAAATTCGCTGAGGTGTAAAGTTGAGTTGAGTTGACTAACAATTATGGTTTTATTTCATTTCTTCTTGACCTAGGAGCAAAAAATCATTAATACTTGGATGTTGAAGCTGCAATAAAGTTTTTGTGTTGAATAGTTTATCTTTTGTGGCTCTTTTTCTGAATGAGTGGTGGTGTCAAGTTGAGACTCCAAACTCTGAAACTGTCTTCTTCAAATACAACTAAACTAAAGATTACACTTAGTTTTTCTTTTCTGTACAGTTTAGACATCACCTAATGCATCATATTTAGGTGAAATTAAGAGTGTATCATTACTGTATCAGAAAGTTAATTTTGAAATATTTGTATCACACCAATACTCAGCACCTCTGTACTCTTGACCATTATAGGCCTACTCCATGGGGTGAAACCAAAACATACTAGAGCTTACCATCTCTCCCATCTCGTCTCTAAATGAGAAAATATAATTATGTGACGTTGTGGAAAATAGCATACTAAAGAAAGTTTTAATAGTTTGAAGGCCATTTAGATTTATATCATGTATATATATTTATTTTTAAATTAATGGGTTCAATGTATGCCTTCAAGTTCAATTCAGTATGTTTTGTATGTGTGCATGTGTTTATTTTAATGCTTCTCAAATATGAAATAACAATAGCATTTGAGTTTTAGGATATTTGGTTAATGGTGTGTGTGTTTATTCTAATCTAATTTCTTCTGTTTCAGATTCACATTCACACTTCCGAGACTTCTTTGTCAACCATGGAACCTTGTTTTCTGAGCCAAACCTCGATGGATGGGACACAGACTCTTTCATATAACATTTCCAAAAGTATCATATGCAGCCATTCTGAGAATCAAACCAGTGGTTTCAGCCATACATCAACATGGAATTCTTTATTCAACAGGAGTCCCAGTCCCAAGAACATTATTGAACTCTTGACTAGTGACTGATGTAAATTATGGCTAAACTGCACAGTGTGAAAAACGAAAAGCAGAAATTTGTGGTGTAACGTTATGTAAACAAGTCTTCAATGCATAAGTCTGTACATATAATTCTAGAGTTTGGCTTGTTTTGCTGTAGCAGTTGATCAATATAGCAATTGATCAAATTAAGTAAGAACAAAATAGCTGTGAATTATTGTTTGAATGCTTGTGTAGGTCTGAACGTTCACCTCTCGTCTTATACTTTAACATGTATTCTCTTATATTAATCAGACCAGCACCAAAGAAGCACATGAAATCACATGGAATTCTTTGAACTCAATAGGAACTTCAATTTACATCTAAATACAGTTTAAATTTCTGAAATCGGATCATATTTAGCAAAGTTTTGCTTGATTTAATTTTCGGCCAATCGGAGCCCATCTAATTAATTATGCAAATGAATAAACATAATTCATCATTCTTTTTGAGTTGTTTTCTTGTATAGTATCAATCTATAAAGTTAAAATGTAAATTATATGGAGGAATACCTTAACAATCACTGAGTTTTATTAAAACAAATAGCAAAAAAGTAAAAATTATGCAATTTTATGCAAATTAGTCAACAAAAATCGCGTCAAAGACAATTTTTGGTGACGCCAATGAATTCGGCATGTGTTTTTTTAGTAAATTGGAAAGTTCCATTAAGATATTTTTATTATTGTAAGAACTATGCTGAAATAAGTATAATTTCAATGATCAAGCCGGTGCCATCTCAAATCTGGGGGTCTTAACAAATCTTACTAAATATTTTCGGACCATAACTTTGGTTCTACTCGTCCGATTTCAAAAATTTAAATTGCATTGTAATCAGATCAGTGAGCACTACAATTATATATATACATTGGAATCATGTTGTGAAGTTTAAAAAATGGTCTGGCATAACTACTGATAGGGGTCCGTTTCCGTGCCTACCTGGAGTAGGCGGGTCATCAGGGTCAGGGTCTGCTTCCTAACAAGAGGCGCCTCATCCTTCAGACAGGCAGCAATGTTGATGATGTGGTTGTCCACCAGTGTGGAGTACCTGCAGCAATCAGAAAATGGGTCTAACTATCATATGCCTTTGTCTGGAAGCCTGTCATGAATGTCATGCAAAGTTTGGCTGTAAAATTAACCCTCATTAGAAAGACTGCATTCTCTATGGGTGATGATGACAGCACAGATACAGTATATAAGTCAACTTGCTTTGGTTTCGTTTTAAGCATTGTCTCCTGTAAAAGGGCCTCCTCACCTGACACAGAGGTCACACATGATGACAATGACGTTGTTGCGGATGGTGAGATCTGAGGAGATCTCCAGTTCCCGAGCCAGTGCTGCAACACACTTCTTGGCCAAGTCTTCATTCTGCAGACACAGTTTGCCTGCAAGGCAAGAATTCTTGGGGTAGATGTGGGGACCATACCTCATGAACATCACCGTCAAGGCTACAACAACCTTGGGTTACATCCTGTACACAAAGCAGCAAACAATTGTCCTTGATTTATTGGTTTTCAAGCTGTAATCACAAAGTCATCTGGTGATCTCTGGCTGTTTGGGGCCACCTCTGAGCAGGCTACTGGGAGGCCCTGTGTACCCAACAACTGGGAGGCCCTGTGTACCCAACAACTGGGAGGCCCTGTGTACCCAACAACTGGGAGGCCCTGTGTACCCAACAACTGGGAGGCCCTGTGTACCCAACAACTGGGAGGCCCTGTGTACCCAACAACTGGGAGGCCCTGTGTACCCAACAACTGGGAGGCCCTGTGTACCCAACAACTGGGAGGCCCTGTGTACCCAACAACTGGGATTCCCAGTCAATAGGGGGCATCAAGCAGCTCCACCATTTGTTGCACTTAAAGTCACTGGGGAACTTCCCAACATGCAGACCCAAGTGTGCTTCATGTCCTTGTATTCATTTTTGGGTTGACATGTCCCTGAATCATCTTTAACAATGGTCCCACTCCTGGCTGCTCATATGACAGCACCCACAAATTGCACCCACAAACAGCACCCACAAACAGCACCCACAAACAGCACCCACAAACAGCACCCACAGAGCTGGAATTTAGTCAATGGTTGCCCTCATGGTGTGTCTCTCTCTAACATCTGTAACCTGCAGACCATTGGACTGTTGATCATAACTTGTTCTTTTTTTAAATGAAAATTGCAGTCAAATACGTGCATGGCAGTGGCTGGGGGAAATTCTGTACCAATTTTGTTGCTTGACTCCATGGATAGGTCAAGCCTCTATAAGTTTTACCCAAAGCAGGGTTATCAATTAAGTTTACATTCATGTGTAAAATGGAATGGGTCCACCACATGATTCTTTGACTGCTCAGCCAGTGTAAGGCAAGGATCAGCAGAATCTCTGATGATAATGTTTTTTGCCTGTGTGTTGTCCACTGCAGGTTACATTCATAATATTGATAATAGTAATAATAATGTCATTTCTTGCTCAAATACACGAGAGTTCTCTGTGGCGACTCTCACACGTGGTCACCACTGCGCGGCGCCCAGTACCCAGTTTTACTCCTCAGTAGGAGAGGCAATGCAGGTTCAGCACCTTGCCCAAGGATGCAACTTTAGTATCTGTGCAGAACTGAACACTGCACCAACTAGCTGCAAGGCAAGCGTCTTAACTACTTTACCCACCCACCCCCACCCCCCTCCCCCAGTGTAGTCATGGATGACAGTTGTTTCCTGGGTCAATTGAGAGTTTTTTTACTTTCCTTTGTAGATGATGTGGTGATGATACCTGCTACCAAAAGACTTGGTCTCTCCATTCATAAAAACAAAAAACAGTCATAGTCTGTCAAAAGGTTGAAATTCTGAGCTGAGAAGAGAGGTGGTCTTAGGGAAATATGTCTTGAAAATTGTAACTAAAAGTAAGTATCTAGGGTTTCTGTTTACTACTACTATGCTGTCTGTCATCTGCATTAGAGAGTCTGACTGCAAAAGCACAAACAACAAGAAGGGCAAAGCCCATACGACTCACATGCTTGACCTTGACCTTTACATGACCTTGACCTTCAGGTGACCCTCAAGGTCAAGGTCAAACAACTAAACCTAGCAATGACATCATACACTAAGAAATGCTTTACACATTTTTCCTACCAAAATACATGTGACCTTGACCCAAGGTCAAGGTCATCCAAGGTCATGCAACACAAAGCTCTTAATTCAAGACATAGGAAGCACAATGGTGCTTATTGGCACTTTCTACCATGAGATATAGTCACTTTTAGTGGTTCACTACTCCATTTTGGTCACATTTCATAAGGGTCAAAGTGACCTTGACCTTGATGATATGTGAACAAATGTGTCTCATGATGAAAATATAACATGTGCCCCACATAATTATTAAGTTTGAAACAGTTATCTTCCATAGTTCAGGGTCAAGGTCACTTCAAAATATGTATACAATCCAACTTTGAAGAGCTCCTGTGACCTTGACCTTGAAGCAAGGTCAACCAAACTGGTATCAAAAGATAGGGCTTGCTTTGACCTATATACCACTTGTAGCTAAGGTCGCCATTCTCAATAACGTGGGAGAAAATTGGGAAAATGTGAAAAATGACTGTTTTTGAGACCACATTTATGGCTCCTGAGACCTTGACCTTGAAGCAAGGTCAAGTCACTATGTATGTTTTTTGAGGCCTTGTCATCATACACCATCATGCCACATTTGGTGTTGATAGACTTAATAGTCTCCGAGAAAAATCCAACGTTTAAGTTTTTTACGCCCGGACGCCTGGACGGACGCCCGGACGGACGGACGGACGGACGGACGACACGGCTGAGTACATAGACTCACTTTTGCTTCGCATGTGAGTCAAAAATTGGACTTGGCATACAGACAATATGACAGTGTTTTTTTTTATGCGATGCTCATAACTAATTTTCCTCCTTTGCAGATCAAAGTTGTGGGGATTGGAAAAAAGTGAACGCATTAAAAAGGCACTAAAATTATGTTTGTATGTATGAGGTTTTTACATGAAGGTGCAAAACACTGGGTGTGTACCAGCTATATACAGGTACTGAAATGTTAGAGGTGAAATACTGGCTGCAGCTTTGTGAAATGTCAGTCAGCAAACTTTTCAAGCAAAGTCTATGTTACGTTGTTGAAAGAAAATATATTGATGATGATGAATTGGGTGCGGTCAGTCAGGCATGACAATCAAAGCATGGTTTTGCATGTATGTGTGGACAAATGATGGAACTAACAGTAAGTAACATCAAGAAAGGTTTTCTTTGGGTGCTCAATGACTGTATGACTGCTATGAAGAACAAGAAGGGCAAAGCCCATACGACTCACATGCTTGACCTTGACCTTTACATGACCTTGACCTTCAGGTGACCCTCAAGGTCAAACAACTACACCTAGCAATGACATCATACACTAAACTAAGAAATGCTTTACATAATTTTCCTACCAAAATACATGTGGCCTTGACCCAAGGTCAAGGTCATCCAAGGTCATGCAACACAAAGCTGTTAATTCAAGACATAGGAAGCACAATGGTGCTTATTGGCACTTTCTACCATGAGATATAGTCACTTTTAGTGGTTCACTACCCCATTTTGGTCACATTTCATAAGGGTCAAAGTGACCTTGAACTTGATGATATGTGAACAAATGTGTCTCATGATGAAAGTATAACATGTGTACTACAATGTTATGAAGTTTGAAACAGTTATCTTCCATAGTTCAGGGGCAAGGTCGCTTCAAAATATATATACAATCCAACTTTGAAGAGCTCCTGTGACCTTGACCTTGAAGCAAGGTCAACCAAACTGGTATCAAAAGATAGGGCTTACTTTGCCCTATATACCATATATAGGTCAGGTATCCAATCTAAAACACTTCAGAGAAAATTGAGAAAATGTGAAAAATGGCTGTTTTTTAGACAACATTTATGGCCCCTGCGACCTTGACCTTGAAGCAAGGTCAAGTCACTATGTATGTTTTTTGAGGCCTTGTCATCATACACCATCATGCCACATTTGGTATTGATAGACTTAATAGTCTCCGAGAAAAATCCAACGTTAAAGTTTTCGGACGCCCGGACGGACGAAACGGGCGAGTACATAGACTCACTTTTGCTTCGCATGTGAGTCAAAAATGGAACATGAAACGTGATCAATGTAGAGATTCTTCAAATGGAAATTGGAATCTGAAATAGTGTCAACAATGAGAAATTGTGGGATGTATTTGTTTGCTTCCTAGCCTTCAAAGCAAACTGAAGAAACCAGCAAAACTCAGGGAATAAAGTGTATTCTGTACAGTTGCATTTTAGTTAACTGTTGCCTAATAAGACATGTATCTTTAATATGCATATGTATGCATACAAATACATAGACTGATAGAGATGGGTCATACTCATAGGCCTTTATAAAGTCAGTGAGCCAGTCAGTCAGTCAGTCAGTCAGTCAGACAGACAGACAGACAGACAGACAGACAGACAGACAGACAGACCTGTAGACAGGCAGACAGACAGACAGAGTGAGTGAGTGAGTGAGTGAGTGAGTGAGTGAGTGAGTGAGTGAGTGAGTGAGTGAGTGAGTGAGTGAGTGAGTGAGTGAGTGAGGGAGTGAGTGAGGGAGTGAGTGAGTGAGTGAGTGAGTGAGTGAGTGAGGGAGTCAGCCCCTATTTACCCTCAACCCTACTGGCTCCCTCAAATGCTCTGTGACACCATACAGGAAGGACATAATTGTTTACACTGAGGGAGTAGAACATAGATGTCAAAGGTCAAAGAAAGAGTGCAAGGCAGAAGTAATGAAAAGCACAATAAGTGTGATACAGAAAGGCTACAAGGCACTGAAAAATGGCAAGACAAAGAGAACACTGGTGGCATATGCCATAGTCCAGTTCCTGCACAGCCTGGGTGCAAAGCCAGGAGATGAAGCAAATACTATCCAGTGTTTGCAAAATGCTGTCGAGGCAGCATCTGGCTGGATATGGCAGACAAAGAGTAATCATCCACTGTGGCATGAGGGAGAGAATCCCACAGCTGCAAGATTGCCCCTGGTGGCACACTGCTGCTTGGGGCTGCCCATGGTGGAGCTATCAGGAGTAAGGCCCCAAAACTTCCACTACCATGGGTTTCTGCTGATGAGGGGTGTACCTAGCAGCAGCTGCTGAATGTGATTCTCTTACCCAGGGCAATGAAGGCAAAGGCACGGACACGAGGCGTCATCCAGGAGCCACGGAACTGGGACAGCGGTTGGGAGCCCTGGGATGACTGCGTGTTCTGCAGACCCTGGCTGGCAAACACCTCCTCAAGATTGTCTGGATATACATGTATGACAACATTAGTCATGGGTCAAATGGAGTCAAATGCTACATCAAAACCGCTAAAATCACATCAGTGATTTGCATACTTTAGCATTGTTTCCAGTGGGAATAAAATGTTATGGCTTGTAACTTACAGAGCTTAGGCAAACAAAAAACATTTATTCCCAAATGACCAATAACTCAGAAATTGACTTTTTCTCACTACCGTATCTCCTGGTAAAGCTATAGAGTTATGGGGCTCTAGGGCAGTGGTTGGGACACCTGCCTTGCCGCTAGCATGAGTGGTATTCAATGCAGCACAGATCTTAGAGTTGCATCCTTGGGCAAGGTGCTGAGCCTGCACTGCCTGGAGCTGCTACCCAGCAGTCCAATCAGGCACTGGGTGCTGCACAGAGGTGACCAGGAATCAAACTCAAGCAGTCCAATCAGACACTGGGTGCTGCACAGAGGTGGCAGGAACCAAACTCAAGCAGTCCAATCAGGCACTGGGTGCTGCACAGAGGTGGCAGGAATCAAACTCAAGCAGTCCAATCAGGCACTGGGTGCTGCACAGAGGTGGCAGGAATCAAACTCAAGCAGTCCAATCAGGCACTGGGTGCTGCACAGAGGTGACCAGGAATCAAACTCAAGCAGTCCAATCAGCCACTGGGTGCTGCACAGAGGTGACAGGAATCAAACTCAAGCAGTCCAATCAGGCACTGGGTGCTGCACAGAGGTGACAGGAATCAAACTCAAGCAGTCCAATCAGGCACTGGGTGCTGCACACAGGTGACAGGAATCAAACTCAAGCAGTCCAATCAGGCACTGGGTGCTGCACACAGGTGACAGGAATCAAACTCAAGCAGTCCAATCAGGCACTGGGTGCTGCACACAGGTGACAGGAATCAAACTCAAGCAGTCCAATCAGGCACTGGGTGCTGCACACAGGTGACAGGAATCAAACTCAAGCAGTCCAATCAGGCACTGGGTGCTGCACAGAGGTGACAGGAATCAAACTCAAGCAGTCCAATCAGGCACTGGGTGCTGCACACAGGTGACAGGAATCAAACTCAAGCAGTCCAATCAGGCACTGGGTGCTGCACACAGGTGACAGGAATCAAACTCAAGCAGTCCAATCAGGCACTGGGTGCTGCACACAGGTGACAGGAATCAAACTCAAGCAGTCCAATCAGGCACTGGGTGCTGCACAGAGGTGACAGGAATCAAACTCAAGCAGTCCAATCAGGCACTGGGTGCTGCACAGAGGTGACAGGAATCAAACTCAAGCAGTCCAATCAGACACTGGGTGCTGCACAGAGGTGACAGGAATCAAACTCAAGCAGTCCAATCAGGCACTGGGTGCTGCACACAGGTGACAGGAATCAAACTCAAGCAGTCCAATCAGGCACTGGGTGCTGCACAGAGGTGACAGGAATCAAACTCAAGCAGTCCAATCAGGCACTGGGTGCTGCACAGAGGTGACAGGAATCAAACTCAAGCAGTCCAATCAGGCACTGGGTGCTGCACACAGGTGACAGGAATCAAACTCAAGCAGTCCAATCAGGCACTGGGTGCTGCACAGAGGTGACAGGAATCAAACTCAAGCAGTCCAATCAGGCACTGGGTGCTGCACACAGGTGACAGGAATCAAACTCAAGCAGTCCAATCAGGCACTGGGTGCTGCACAGAGGTGACAGGAATCAAACTCAAGCAGTCCAATCAGGCACTGGGTGCTGCACAGAGGTGACAGGAATCAAACTCAAGCAGTCCAATCAGGCACTGGGTGCTGCACAGAGGTGACAGGAATCAAACTCAAGCAGTCCAATCAGGCACTGGGTGCTGCACACAGGTGACAGGAATCAAACTCAAGCAGTCCAATCAGGCACTGGGTGCTGCACAGAGGTGACAGGAATCAAACTCAAGCAGTCCAATCAGGCACTGGGTGCTGCACAGAGGTGACAGGAATCAAACTCAAGCAGTCCAATCAGGCACTGGGTGCTGCACAGAGGTGACAGGAATCAAACTCAAGCAGTCCAATCAGGCACTGGGTGCTGCACAGAGGTGACAGGAATCAAACTCAAGCAGTCCAATCAGGCACTGGGTGCTGCACAGAGGTGACAGGAATCAAACTCAAGCAGTCCAATCAGGCACTGGGTGCTGCACCGAGGTGACAGGAATCAAACTCAAGCAGTCCAATCAGGCACTGGGTGCTGCACAGAGGTGACAGGAATCAAACTCAAGCAGTCCAATCAGGCACTGGGTGCTGCACAGAGGTGACAGGAATCAAACTCAAGCAGTCCAATCAGGCACTGGGTGCTGCACACAGGTGACAGGAATCAAACTCAAGCAGTCCAATCAGGCACTGGGTGCTGCACACAGGTGACAGGAATCAAACTCAAGCAGTCCAATCAGGCACTGGGTGCTGCACAGAGGTGACAGGAATCAAACTCAAGCAGTCCAATCAGGCACTGGGTGCTGCACACAGGTGACAGGAATCAAACTCAAGCAGTCCAATCAGGCACTGGGTGCTGCACAGAGGTGACAGGAATCAAACTCAAGCAGTCCAATCAGGCACTGGGTGCTGCACACAGGTGACAGGAATCAAACTCAAGCAGTCCAATCAGGCACTGGGTGCTGCACACAGGTGACAGGAATCAAACTCAAGCAGTCCAATCAGGCACTGGGTGCTGCACACAGGTGACAGGAATCAAACTCAAGCAGTCCAATCAGGCACTGGGTGCTGCACACAGGTGACAGGAATCAAACTCAAGCAGTCCAATCAGGCACTGGGTGCTGCACACAGGTGACAGGAATCAAACTCAAGCAGTCCAATCAGGCACTGGGTGCTGCACAGAGGTGACAGGAATCAAACTCAAGCAGTCCAATCAGGCACTGGGTGCTGCACACAGGTGACAGGAATCAAACTCAAGCAGTCCAATCAGGCACTGGGTGCTGCACACAGGTGACAGGAATCAAACTCAAGCAGTCCAATCAGGCACTGGGTGCTGCACACAGGTGACAGGAATCAAACTCAAGCAGTCCAATCAGGCACTGGGTGCTGCACAGAGGTGACAGGAATCAAACTCAAGCAGTCCAATCAGGCACTGGGTGCTGCACAGAGGTGACAGGAATCAAACTCAAGCAGTCCAATCAGGCACTGGGTGCTGCACAGAGGTGACAGGAATCAAACTCAAGCAGTCCAATCAGGCACTGGGTGCTGCACAGAGGTGACAGGAATCAAACTCAAGCAGTCCAATCAGGCACTGGGTGCTGCACAGAGGTGACAGGAATCAAACTCAAGCAGTCCAATCAGGCACTGGGTGCTGCACAGAGGTGACAGGAATCAAACTCAAGCAGTCCAATCAGGCACTGGGTGCTGCACAGAGGTGACAGGAATCAAACTCAAGCAGTCCAATCAGGCACTGGGTGCTGCACAGAGGTGACAGGAATCAAACTCAAGCAGTCCAATCAGGCACTGGGTGCTGCACAGAGGTGACAGGAATCAAACTCAAGCAGTCCAATCAGGCACTGGGTGCTGCACAGAGGTGACAGGAATCAAACTCAAGCAGTCCAATCAGGCACTGGGTGCTGCACAGAGGTGACAGGAATCAAACTCAAGCAGTCCAATCAGGCACTGGGTGCTGCACAGAGGTGACAGGAATCAAACTCAAGCAGTCCAATCAGGCACTGGGTGCTGCACAGAGGTGACAGGAATCAAACTCAAGCAGTCCAATCAGGCACTGGGTGCTGCACAGAGGTGACAGGAATCAAACTCAAGCAGTCCAATCAGGCACTGGGTGCTGCACAGAGGTGACAGGAATCAAACTCAAGCAGTCCAATCAGGCACTGGGTGCTGCACACAGGTGACAGGAATCAAACTCAAGCAGTCCAATCAGGCACTGGGTGCTGCACAGAGGTGACAGGAATCAAACTCAAGCAGTCCAATCAGGCACTGGGTGCTGCACACAGGTGACAGGAATCAAACTCAAGCAGTCCAATCAGGCACTGGGTGCTGCACAGAGGTGACAGGAATCAAACTCAAGCAGTCCAATCAGGCACTGGGTGCTGCACAGAGGTGACAGGAATCAAACTCAAGCAGTCCAATCAGGCACTGGGTGCTGCACACAGGTGACAGGAATCAAACTCAAGCAGTCCAATCAGGCACTGGGTGCTGCACAGAGGTGACAGGAATCAAACTCAAGCAGTCCAATCAGGCACTGGGTGCTGCACAGAGGTGACAGGAATCAAACTCAAGCAGTCCAATCAGGCACTGGGTGCTGCACAGAGGTGACAGGAATCAAACTCAAGCAGTCCAATCAGGCACTGGGTGCTGCACAGAGGTGACAGGAATCAAACTCAAGCAGTCCAATCAGGCACTGGGTGCTGCACAGAGGTGACAGGAATCAAACTCAAGCAGTCCAATCAGGCACTGGGTGCTGCACAGAGGTGACAGGAATCAAACTCAAGCAGTCCAATCAGGCACTGGGTGCTGCACAGAGGTGACAGGAATCAAACTCAAGCAGTCCAATCAGGCACTGGGTGCTGCACAGAGGTGACAGGAATCAAACTCAAGCAGTCCAATCAGGCACTGGGTGCTGCACAGAGGTGACAGGAATCAAACTCAAGCAGTCCAATCAGGCACTGGGTGCTGCACAGAGGTGACAGGAATCAAACTCAAGCAGTCCAATCAGGCACTGGGTGCTGCACAGAGGTGACAGGAATCAAACTCAAGCAGTCCAATCAGGCACTGGGTGCTGCACAGAGGTGACAGGAATCAAACTCAAGCAGTCCAATCAGGCACTGGGTGCTGCACAGAGGTGACAGGAATCAAACTCAAGCAGTCCAATCAGGCACTGGGTGCTGCACACAGGTGACAGGAATCAAACTCAAGCAGTCCAATCAGGCACTGGGTGCTGCACACAGGTGACAGGAATCAAACTCAAGCAGTCCAATCAGGCACTGGGTGCTGCACACAGGTGACAGGAATCAAACTCAAGCAGTCCAATCAGGCACTGGGTGCTGCACACAGGTGACAGGAATCAAACTCAAGCAGTCCAATCAGGCACTGGGTGCTGCACACAGGTGACAGGAATCAAACTCAAGCAGTCCAATCAGGCACTGGGTGCTGCACAGAGGTGACAGGAATCAAACTCAAGCAGTCCAATCAGGCACTGGGTGCTGCACAGAGGTGACAGGAATCAAACTCAAGCAGTCCAATCAGGCACTGGGTGCTGCACACAGGTGACAGGAATCAAACTCAAGCAGTCCAATCAGGCACTGGGTGCTGCACACAGGTGACAGGAATCAAACTCAAGCAGTCCAATCAGGCACTGGGTGCTGCACACAGGTGACAGGAATCAAACTCAAGCAGTCCAATCAGGCACTGGGTGCTGCACACAGGTGACAGGAATCAAACTCAAGCAGTCCAATCAGGCACTGGGTGCTGCACACAGGTGACAGGAATCAAACTCAAGCAGTCCAATCAGACACTGGGTGCTGCACACAGGTGACAGGAATCAAACTCAAGCAGTCCAATCAGGCACTGGGTGCTGCACACAGGTGACAGGAATCAAACTCAAGCAGTCCAATCAGGCACTGGGTGCTGCACACAGGTGACAGGAATCAAACTCAAGCAGTCCAATCAGGCACTGGGTGCTGCACACAGGTGACAGGAATCAAACTCAAGCAGTCCAATCAGGCACTGGGTGCTGCACAGAGGTGACAGGAATCAAACTCAAGCAGTCCAATCAGGCACTGGGTGCTGCACACAGGTGACAGGAATCAAACTCAAGCAGTCCAATCAGGCACTGGGTGCTGCACAGAGGTGACAGGAATCAAACTCAAGCAGTCCAATCAGGCACTGGGTGCTGCACACAGGTGACAGGAATCAAACTCAAGCAGTCCAATCAGGCACTGGGTGCTGTACCGAGGTGACAGGAATCAAACTCAAGCAGTCCAATCAGGCACTGGGTGCTGCACAGAGGTGACAGGAATCAAACTCAAGCAGTCCAATCAGGCACTGGGTGCTGTACCGAGGTGACAGGAATCAAACTCAAGCAGTCCAATCAGGCACTGGGTGCTGTACCGAGGTGACAGGAATCAAACTCATGCAGTCCAATCAGGCACTGGGTGCTGTACCGAGGTGACAGGAATCAAACTCAAGCAGTCCAATCAGGCACTGGGTGCTGTACCGAGGTGACAGGAATCAAACTCAAGCAGTCCAATCAGGCACTGGGTGCTGTACCAAGGTGACAGGAATCAAACTCAAGCAGTCCAATCAGGCACTGGGTGCTGCACACAGGTGACAGGAATCAAACTCAAGCAGTCCAATCAGGCACTGGGTGCTGCACACAGGTGACAGGAATCAAACTCAAGCAGTCCAATCAGGCACTGGGTGCTGCACAGGCGTGACAGGAATCAAACTCAAGCAGTCCAATCAGGCACTGGGTGCTGCACTCAGGTGACAGGAATCAAACTCAAGCAGTCCAATCAGGCACTGGGTGCTGCACACAGGTGACAGGAATCAAACTCAAGCAGTCCAATCAGGCACTGGGTGCTGCACAGGCGTGACAGGAATCAAACTCAAGCAGTCCAATCAGACACCGGGTGCTGCACAGAGGTGACAGGAATCAAACTCAAGCAGTCCAATCAGGCACTGGGTGCTGCACTGAGGTGACCAGGAATCAAACTCAAGCAGTCCAATCAGGCACTGGGTGCTGCACTGAGGTGACCAGGAATCAAACTCAAGCAGTCCAATCAGGCACTGGGTGCTGCACAGAGGTGACAGGAATCAAACTCAAGCAGTCCAATCAGACACTGGGTGCTGCACAGAGGTGACAGGAATCAAACTCAAGCAGTCCAATCAGGCACTGGGTGCTGCACAGAGGTGACAGGAATCAAACTCAAGCAGTCCAATCAGGCACTGGGTGCTGTACAGAGGTGACAGGAATCAAACTCAAGCAGTCCAATCAGGCACTGGGTGCTGCACACAGGTGACAGGAATCAAACTCAAGCAGTCCAATCAGGCACTGGGTGCTGCACAGAGGTGACAGGAATCAAACTCAAGCAGTCCAATCAGACACTGGGTGCTGCACAGAGGTGACAGGAATCAAACTCAAGCAGTCCAATCAGGCACTGGGTGCTGCACAGAGGTGGCAGGAATCAAACTCAAGCAGTCCAATCAGGCACTGGGTGCTGCACAGAGGTGACAGGAATCAAACTCAAGCAGTCCAATCAGGCACTGGGTGCTGTACAGAGGTGACAGGAATCAAACTCAAGCAGTCCAATCAGACACTGGGTGCTGCACAGAGGTGACAGGAATCAAACTCAAACAGTCCAATCAGGCACTGCGTGCTGCACAGAGGTGACAGGAATCAAACTCAAGCAGTCCAATCAGGCACTGGGTGCTGCACACAGGTGACAGGAATCAAACTCAAGCAGTCCAATCAGGCACTGGGTGCTGCACTGAGGTGACCAGGAATCAAACTCAAGCAGTCCAATCAGGCACTGGGTCCTGCACAGAGGTGACAGGAATCAAACTCAAGCAGTCCAATCAGGCACTGGGTGCTGCACACAGGTGACAGGAATCAAACTCAAGCAGTCCAATCAGGCACTGGGTGCTGCACTGAGGTGACCAGGAATCAAACTCAAGCAGTCCAATCAGGCACTGGGTGCTGCACAGAGGTGACAGGAATCAAACTCAAGCAGTCCAATCAGGCACTGGGTGCTGCACACAGGTGACAGGAATCAAACTCAAGCAGTCCAATCAGGCACTGGGTGCTGTACCGAGGTGACAGGAATCAAACTCAAGCAGTCCAATCAGGCACTGGGTGCTGTACCGAGGTGACAGGAATCAAACTCAAGCAGTCCAATCAGGCACTGGGTGCTGTACCGAGGTGACAGGAATCAAACTCAAGCAGTCCAATCAGGCACTGGGTGCTGTACCGAGGTGACAGGAATCAAACTCAAGCAGTCCAATCAGGCACTGGGTGCTGTACCGAGGTGACAGGAATCAAACTCAAGCAGTCCAATCAGGCACTGGGTGCTGCACACAGGTGACAGGAATCAAACTCAAGCAGTCCAATCAGGCACTGGGTGCTGCACAGAGGTGACAGGAATCAAACTCAAGCAGTCCAATCAGGCACTGGGTGCTGCACACAGGTGACAGGAATCAAACTCAAGCAGTCCAATCAGACACTGGGTGCTGCACACAGGTGACAGGAATCAAACTCAAGCAGTCCAATCAGGCACTGGGTGCTGCACTCAGGTGACCAGGAATCAAACTCAAGCAGTCCAATCAGGCACTGGGTGCTGCACAGAGGTGACAGGAATCAAACGCAAGCAGTCCAATCAGACACTGGGTGCTTCACAGAGGTGACAGGAATCTAACTCAAGCAGTCCAATCAGACACTGGGTGCTGCACAGAGGTGACAGGAATCAAACTCAAGCAGTCCAATCAGGCACTGGGTGCTGCACAGAGGTGACAGGAATCAAACTCAAGCAGTCCAATCAGGCACTGGGTGCTGCACAGAGGTGACAGGAATCAAACTCAAGCAGTCCAATCAGACACTGGGTGCTGCACAGAGGTGACAGGAATCAAACTCAAGCAGTCCTATCAGGCACTGGGTGCTGCACAGAGGTGACAGGAATCAAACTCAAGCAGTCCAATCAGGCACTGGGTGCTGCACACAGGTGACAGGAATCAAACTCAAGCAGTCCAATCAGGCACTGGGTGCTGCACACAGGTGACAGGAATCAAACTCAAGCAGTCCAATCAGGCACTGGGTGCTGCACTGAGGTGACCAGGAATCAAACTCAAGCAGTCCAATCAGGCACTGGGTGCTGCACAGAGGTGACAGGAATCAAACTCAAGCAGTCCAATCAGGCACTGGGTGCTGTACAGAGGTGACAGGAATCAAACTCAAGCAGTCCAATCAGGCACTGGGTGCTGCACAGAGGTGACAGGAATCAAACTCAAGCAGTCCAATCAGGCACTGGGTGCTGCACAGAGGTGGCAGGAATCAAACTCAAGCAGTCCAATCAGGCACTGGGTGCTGCACACAGGTGACAGGAATCAAACTCAAGCAGTCCAATCAGACACTGGGTGCTGCACAGAGGTGACAGGAATCAAACTCAAGCAGTCCAATCAGGCACTGGGTGCTGCACAGAGGTGACAGGAATCAAACTCAAGCAGTCCAATCAGGCACTGGGTGCTGCACAGAGGTGACAGGAATAAAACTCAAGCAGTCCAATCAGGCACTGAGTGCTGCACAGAGGTGACAGGAATCAAACTCAAGCAGTCCAATCAGGCACTGGGTGCTGCACACAGGTGACAGGAATCAAACTCAAGCAGTCCAATCAGGCACTGGGTGCTGTACCGAGATGACAGGAATCAAACTCAAGCAGTCCAATCAGGCACTGGGTGCTGCACACAGGTGACAGGAATCAAACTCAAGCAGTCCAATCAGGCACTGGGTGCTGCACACAGGTGACAGGAATCAAACTCAAGCAGTCCAATCAGGCACTGGGTGCTGCACACAGGTGACAGGAATCAACTTCAAGCAGTCCAATCAGGCACTGGGTGCTGCACAGAGGTGACAGGAATCAAACTCAAGCAGTCCAATCAGGCACTGGGTGCTGCTCACAGGTGACAGGAATCAAACTCAAGCAGTCCAATCAGGCACTGGGTGCTGCACAGAGGTGACAGGAATCAAACTCAAGCAGTCCTATCAGGCACTGGGTGCTGCACAGAGGTGACAGGAATCAAACTCAAGCAGTCCAATCAGGCACTGGGTGCTGCACAGAGGTGACAGGAATCAAACTCAAGCAGTCCAATCAGGCACTGGGTGCTGCACACAGGTGACAGGAATCAAACTCAAGCAGTCCAATCAGGCACTGGGTGCTGCACAGAGGTGACAGGAATCAAACTCAAGCAGTCCTATCAGGCACTGGGTGCTGCACAGAGGTGACAGGAATCAAACTCAAGCAGTCCAATCAGGCACTGGGTGCTGCACAGAGGTGACAGGAATCAAACTCAAGCAGTCCAATCAGGCACTGGGTGCTGCACAGGCGTGACAGGAATCAAACTCAAGCAGTCCAATCAGGCACTGGGTGCTGCACACAGGTGACAGGAATCAAACTCAAGCAGTCCAATCAGGCACTGGGTGCTGCACACAGGTGACAGGAATCAAACTCAAGCAGTCCAATCAGGCACTGGGTGCTGCACACAGGTGACAGGAATCAAACTCAAGCAGTCCAATCAGGCACTGGGTGCTGCACACAGGTGACAGGAATCAAACTCAAGCAGTCCAATCAGGCACTGGGTGCTGCACAGAGGTGACCAGGAATCAAACTCAAGCAGTCCAATCAGGCACTGGATGCTGCACAGAGGTGACAGGAATCAAACTCAAGCAGTCCAATCAGGCACTGGGTGCTGCACACAGGTGACAGGAATCAAACTCAAGCAGTCCAATCAGGCACTGGGTGCTGCACACAGGTGACAGGAATCAAACTCAAGCAGTCCAATCAGGCACTGGGTGCTGCACAGAGGTGACCAGGAATCAAACTCAAAGTCTCCAAAACAATTTCTTGTGTATTTGGGCAAAATAAACCATTATCATCATCATCATTATCATGATAGAACTCTGTTTCTATCATAATGCTATTTGAAGGTCAACAAGAGATTGACAAGGTTTTTTTGGGGGGTAGATTTCACAAACACAGTTTAAAACTTATACATTTGTCATTCTCAAACATGGCATCTCTTTATAGATTGCCAAACTTTTATTGTTCTTATCTGTCCTGATTCAGTTATCCATGATCTATTTGTATACATACGTACCATTTAACTTGACAAGCAGTGGTGAGAAAAAGCAACGAGTCATACGGGAGATATGGGAGAGGGAGACACAGATCACTGTCAGCTCACAGACACATGCGGAAGTTGAAGAAAGAACGATGGCAGCCACAGCTCTGTTAGTGGTTGAGAAATGGAGTGCATAAGCAATCACAACTTGCTGTCAGGGAGGTATGGAGAAAGAACTACTGGCAGACCTCTAACTAGACACAGCAGTGTGGGGAGAGAGACAAAAAGGGAGGCTTACCGACAGAAAGACATGGTGCTGCAATCAGACTCTGGACCAGCATGAAGATGCGCCGAGGTGTGTGGGAAGGCGACAGCTGGGCAATCTCACTCAGGGTGAAGAGGTGGTTAATCACAAGGTCTTCCTCCGACGTAGACACTGTGACATCATAGACAGAGTGCGACGATACAATGTTTGATATAAAATGGTTTTGTCCTTGCATACAGAAATGTCATCCATCACACAATGCATCAAACTACAACACTTTCCAATGCACATCAACCCATCAAAGCATCTGTTGCTGTTGCTACTTTGCTTTCATTGTGTTTCATTTCATTTACTTAAATAGAACTTTATGAGCAACTGATGGCAAATTAAACCCCAAACGCTACGCACCCATTACAGTTTGATGATGAATGTGGCCAATTATATGGTGACAATAAACCCTGGTCACAAGCCAAAATTGAATGAAGGAAGAAAGTAATACTCTTGTCCAAAGAATCCTCCAAGGGCCACTGCAAAGTGAGGACTACATTTCGCCTGTGCCTCAGCTTTGCACACTACAAGAGGTATGAATACTAACATGCACCAAGAATCAAAACATACAGCATTTGCTTGGTAGGCAGTAGATGAGACGACCAAAGGACCTTGAACAATCGAAGGCATGCGAGCAATGATTTGGGTCATAGATCCTTCACCAGGTCGGCAAATGTCACACCCATGCATTTGATGAGAGCATTTACCACACGTCTTTTTCTTCCTTTCTTCAAATTCTCTTATCTTTGTTTACGAAACAAGTGGAAGGAAAACAACACAATGCTTCCCAGTAATGAAACTCCAAAGTGTGTCATGGCGGAAAGGGAATCTTACAGGAGCTGTTGCCATCCAGGATGATGGAGGAGAGGAAGGCATTGCAAGCCTGCAGCAGGTCGATACACCAGTCCTCTGGCCTGCCCTCTCCCTGGACTCCCACCTTGGTCAGCTGTGTCAGATGAGGGCAAGGGAGGTTAGCCAGATCCAGATGAGATTAAGTATGATTAGATTAGGTGGGGTCATGTGAGGTGGGGTGGGGTGCTGTCATGTGAGGTGGGGTGCTGTCATGTGAGGTGGGGTGGGGTGCTGTCATGTGAGGTGGGGTGGGGTGCTGTCATGTGAGGTGGGGTGGGGTGCTGTCATGTGAGGTGGGGTGGGGTGCGGTCATGTGAGGTGGGGTGGGGTGCGGTCATGTGAGGTGGGGTGGGGTGCGGTCATGTGAGGTGGGGTGGGGTGCGGTCATGTGAGGTGGGGTGGGGTGCGGTCATGTGAGGTGGGGTGGGGTGCTGTCATGTGAGGTGGGGTGGGGTGCTGTCATCTGAGGTGGGGTGGGGTGCGGTCATGTGAGGTGGGGTGGGGTGCTGTCATGTGAGGTGGGGTGGGGTGCGGTCATGTGAGGTGGGGTGGGGTGCTGTCATGTGAGGTGGGGTGGGGTGCGGTCATGTGAGGTGGGGTGCTGTCAAGTGAGGTGGGGTGGGGTGCTGTCATGTGAGGTGGGGTGGGGTGCTGTCATGTGAGGTGGGGTGGGGTGCTGTCATGTGAGGTGGGGTGGGGTGCTGTCATGTGAGGTGGGGTGGGGTGCGGTCATGTGAGGTGGGGTGGGGTGCTGTCATGTGAGGTGGGGTGGGGTGCGGTCATGTGAGGTGGGGTGGGGTGCTGTCATGAGGTGGGGTGGGGTGCTGTCATGAGAGGTGGGGTGGGGTAATGTTATGTGAGGTGAGGTACGTGAATAATGAAATGATGTAAGGTGTAGTATGTGATATGGCATAACATGGTGTAATGAAAAGTATATTAAGTAAGACAGAGTGAAGTGGGATTAGATGGGATGAGGTTAAATGAGAAAAGAAGACATGAAATCAGATGTGATGCAGTGTAAGATCAAAAGCAATGCAGCATAATTCAATGCGACTTGTGATAAAATGGGGAAGAAATGAGATGAGATGTGATACAATGAGAAGGAAACCAAAACAAAAAGAAGACATGATCATGAGGTGCAGGCAGACTAAGTTTCAAGGTCTCCTCTCATGGCATTTCTTCTTGTAACCATGCTGCACCAACATTTTCACAATGGAATTTACATTTGAAAACAACTGTCACGTACAGAAATTCTTAATGTTTAATCAGTAATCTGACAGAATTTCTGTACTTAGATTTATGTGTATTTTTGGGTCATTCTGCATTTAGTTCTGTATGATAACAAGATGTTTGCAATGATGAATTCTAAAGATTCGGGACAACGTCATGTTTTGGAGAGGGAATGACGTCAACGCAGGTTGCTTTAGAAAGAAACGTCACCAATAGCGGGGTTGGAGAAAGATTCGAAAAAGGAGAGGAGGAGAAAAAGATCAGTTGGACGAGCATCAGCAGGAGAATGAGGAGGAGAAAGAGAAAGAAGATTAGGAGGAAGAAGAGGAAGAAGAAGAGGAAGAGAAAGAAGAGGAAGATGAAGAGAGAGATTGGAAAGGTTCGAGGAAGCCGAGGACGTTTGACCACAGGCAGAGAAAGATGAAGAAGAAGAGGAAGAAGACGATTGAATAAGAAGAAGATTGCAGAAGAGGACGGGGAGGGATAGCAGCACCGTCAGGCCCCCAGACCGACGTTCTGTATCCGTGAAGAAGAAGAAGATTGAAGAGGAGGGGAAGAAGGATAGCAGCACCGTCAGGCCCCCAGACCGACGTTCTGTATCCGTGAAGAAGAAGAAGATTGAAGAGGAGGGGAAGAAGGATAGCAGCACCGTCAGGCCACCAGACCGACACCTGCATCGATGAGAGTGTCCGGGTTCATATCCGTGAGGGCGGGAGAGGACTGACGGGAGTGACCGGGTCCATGCTCGTGAGGATGGGAGAGGACCACGGAAATAAAGACGATGATAGGGTATCTGTGAAGAAGATGAAGAAGAAGAGGAAAAAGAGGAGAAGGACGTTGGCAGCACCGCCAGGTCATCAGAGAACGACGACTGCATCGGGAGGAGGAGAAGCAGAAAGACTGACGACGGAGTGGATTGGCAAGATGGACAATGAAACGTTGAGTGTTGACACGAGCAAGGATACAGCTGAAGATCCTCTGCAGGATCTCACCACCAAGGTGAAGACGTTTCAATTTTATTCGTATTGTACTGTTCTGAACTTGGAGTACACCGGAGAGAGAGAGAGAGACGCTATCCTCTGTGGGTTTTTTGTTCGTCTTGTCCGGCCGTGTCTGTTTTGGTAATGCGATTGAAATCGCCAGAGAATTGTCTGTTTTGGCAGGGCGATTGAAGTCGCCAGAGATTTTTGTCTGTTTTGGTAGTGCGATTGAAATCGCCAGAGAATTGTCTGTTTTGGTAGGGCGATTGAAGTCGCCAGAGATTTTGTCTGTTTTGAAAGTGCGATTGAAATCGCCAGAGATTAATTGAACTACAAAGATTCATGTTTTGTATAATTAAATAATTATATTGTTAACAACTGTTTATTTTTCTTTGGCTGAATCTGAGAGAGAAATATAACGGTTGTAACATCAAGCAACCCCAAGACGGTTGTGACATCTGGTGACCCCAAAGACTAGGTTCTGACATATTGGTGACACAGATTTTCTCCAGCGTTCAAAAGCTGTGACAACAACAAATAGTCAAAAACAAGTGAACTCTTATCTCAATTGCAAATGCACATACATTTTCTTTGTACCATCACTGCAACGGTCCCCATCCAAAACTCCTCCATCACATGGGAAGAAATCCTACTGGCTCTTCCAACCACTCCAACCTTCCAACACTCACATCTCCCCAATTGCAAAGCTACAGCGATGCAACACTACACTACAACAGCTGCAGGGCATACACAGATAGTTCATAAGATGCTAGCAACAGTCCAGAGGTCATCTGTATTGCCCCTGTTATAATGCAATTCATACTGAATGCTTTTATGAACTTGGGTAGGAATGCATATATGTTCTGATCAATTGAGTTACATTGAAATTGACTTAAGACTGTAAAGATCTCCACTGTGATGATCAAGTGTCCAAAGCTTTGAAAATGACAACTGAGAGCAGGAAAACAAGCCCAACAAACTGGAGCAGTGCAAGGTCATCACAAGTGTGCGCAAAGACTGCAGAGAGCCATGCAAACTCACCTTGGAGACTGTGTTTACCAAGGCACTGACCACAGCGGGAGGGGACTCAAATTTATGCAGACGATTTTTCAAATCAGCTGAATGAAAACAAGTAGAATTTGTTTGAAACCTTAGCTTCACTGTAAGTCAACAAATTTGCAGGTAAATCACAACAATCAGGCAATAAGCTAGGCTGGGTTTGAAGATAATATCAGGAATGGAATTAGAAGCTGCCATATTAGAGGTGAAGAGGTGGGTGTGGGGCGAGAGGTGGGTGTGGGGGCAATTGGAGGGTGTGGGGGGCAAGAGGTGGGTGTGTGGGCAAGAGGTGGGTGTGTGGGCAAGAGGTGGGTGTGAGGGCAAGAGGTGGGTGTGAGGGCAAGAGGTGGGTGTGAGGGCAAGAGGTGGGTGTGAGGGCAAGAGGTGGGTGTGAGGGCAAGAGGTGGGTGTGAGGGCAAGAGGTGGGTGTGAGGGCAAGAGGTGGGTGTGAGGGCAAGAGGTGGGTGTGAGGGCCAGAGTTGGGTGTGAGGGCAAGAGGTGGGTGTGAAAGCAAGAGGTGCGTGGGGGCAAGAGGTGGGTGTGAGGGCAAGAGGTGGGTGTGGGGGCAAGAGGTGGAGTGTGGGTAAGAGGTGGGTGTGTGGGCAAGAGGTGGGTGTGAGGGCAAGAGGTGGGTGTGAGGGCAAGAGGTGGGTGTGAGGGCAAGAGGTGGGTGTGAGGGCAAGAGGTGGGTGTGAGGGCGAGAGGTGGGTGTGGGGGCAAGAGGTGGGTGTGAGGGCAAGAGGTGGGTGTGAGGGCAAGAGGTGGGTGTGAGGGCAAGAGGTGGGTGTGAGGGCAAGAGGTGGGTGTGAGGGCAAGAGGTGGGTGTGAGGGCAAGAGGTGGGTGTGAGGGCAAGAGGTGGGTGTGAGGGCAAGAGGTGGGTGTGAGGGCAAGAGGTGGGTGTGAGGGCAAGAGGTGGGTGTGAGGGCAAGAGGTGGGTGTGAGGGCAAGAGGTGGGTGTGAGGGCAAGAGGTGGGTGTGAGGGCAAGAGGTGGGTGTGAGGGCAAGAGGTGGGTGTGAGGGCAAGAGGTGGGTGTGAGGGCAAGAGGTGGGTGTGAGGGCAAGAGGTGGGTGTGAGGGCCAGAGTTGGGTGTGAGGGCAAGAGGTGGGTGTGAAAGCAAGAGGTGCGTGGGGGCAAGAGGTGGGTGTGAGGGCAAGAGGTGGGTGTGGGGGCAAGAGGTGGAGTGTGGGTAAGAGGTGGGTGTGAGGGCAAGAGGTGGGTGTAGGGGCAAGAGGTGGGTGTAGGGGCAAGAGGTGGGTGTGGGGGCAAGAGGTGGGTGTGGGGGCAAGAGGTGGGTGTGAGGGCAAGAGGTGGTTGTGGGGGCAAGAGGTGGAGTATGGGCAAGAGGTGGTTGTGGGGGCAAGAGGTGGGTGTGGGGGAAAGAGGCGGGTGTGAGGAAAAGTGTGTGTGCATATGTGTGTGTGTGTGTGCATATGTGTGTGTGTGTGTGTGTGTGTGTGTTTGTGTGTGTGTGTGTGTGCCAGTGTATTTAGGAGGAGAGGGGAGGGAAGAAAGCAAGACAGGACAATTTTGTAAATGATTTTTTTTTAAACCTCCCTACACATTTTTTAGTGTAGCTACACTCCACTGAAATCTAATGACACAGAAGTCAGCTGACACCTGCACAACAACAGCCAACTCACCCATAATCTGGCCTTGCCCCTCAGCACTCATGTTCTTGGCCACCAGTCCTATCACGTTCAGCACCCTCACCTCTGTGCCGTTGCTCAAGTCTGCAATGCCAACACCACTCAGTCAAGGAACTGGGCTTTGCTATGGTTACATCAGTGGGAACAGGGGAGCGCAGTGGAGAGAAAAGGCAAGGAAGTAGATCTTGCAGGGGAGCGCAGTGGAGAGAAGAGACAAGGAAGTAGATCTTGCAAGGAAGCGCAGTGGAGAGAAGAGGCAAGGGAGTAGATCTTGCAGGGGAGCGCAGTGGAGAGAAGAGGCAAGGAAGTAGATCTTGCAGGGGAGCGCAGTGGAGAGAAGAGACAAGGAAGTAGATCTTGCAGGGGAGCGCAGTGGAGAGAAGAGACAAGGAAGTAGATCTTGCAAGGAAGCGCAGTGGAGAGAAGAGGCAAGGAAGTAGATCTTGCAGGGGAGCGCAGTGGAGAGAAGAGACAAGGAAGTAGATCTTGCAAGGAAGCGCAGTGGAGAGAAGAGGCAAGGGAGTAGATCTTGCAGGGGAGCGCAGTGGAGAGAAGAGGCAAGGAAGTAGATCTTGCAGGGGAGTGCAGTGGAGAGAAGAGACAAGGAAGTAGATCTTGCAGGGGAGTGCAGTGGAGAGAAGAGGCAAGGAAGTAGATCTTGCAGGGGAGTGCAGTGGAGAGAAGAGGCAAGGAAGTAGATCTTGCAGGGGAGCGCAGTGGAGAGAAGAGGCAAGGAAGTAGATCTTGCAGGGGAGCGCAGTGGAGAGAAGAGGCAAGGAAGTAGATCTTGCAGGGGAGCGCAGTGGAGAGAAGAGGCAAGGAAGTAGATCTTGCAGGGGAGCGCAGTGGAGAGAAAAGGCAAGGAAGTAGATCTTGCAGGGGAGCGCAGTGGAGAGAAGAGACAAGGAAGTAGATCTTGCAAGGAAGCGCAGTGGAGAGAAGAGGCAAGGGAGTAGATCTTGCAGGGGAGCGCAGTGGAGAGAAGAGACAAGGAAGTAGATCTTGCAGGGGAGTGCAGTGGAGAGAAGAGGCAAGGAAGTAGATCTTGCAGGGGAGCGCAGTGGAGAGAAGAGACAAGGAAGTAGATCTTGCAAGGAAGCGCAGTGGAGAGAAGAGGCAAGGGAGTAGATCTTGCAGGGGAGCGCAGTGGAGAGAAGAGGCAAGGAAAAAGATCTTGCAGGGGAGCGCAGTGGAGAGAAGAGGCAAGGAAGTAGATCTTGCAGGGGAGCGCAGTGGAGAGAAGAGGCAAGGAAGTAGATCTTGCAGGGGAGCGCAGTGGAGAGAAGAGGCAAGGAAAAAGATCTTGCAGGGGAGCGCAGTGGAGAGAAGAGGCAAGGAAGTAGATCTTGCAGGGGAGCGCAGTGGAGAGAAAAGGCAAGGAAGTAGATCTTGCAGGGGAGCGCAGTGGAGAGAAGAGACAATGAAGTAGATCTTGCAAGGAAGCGCAGTGGAGAGAAGAGGCAAGGGAGTAGATCTTGCAGGGGAGCGCAGTGGAGAGAAGAGGCAAGGAAGTAGATCTTGCAGGGGAGTGCAGTGGAGAGAAGAGGCAAGGAAGTAGATCTTGCAAGGAAGTGCAGTGGAGAGAAGAGGCAAGGGAGTAGATCTTGCAGGGGATTGCAGTGGAGAGAAGAAGCACGGAAGTAGATCTTGCAGGGGAGCGCAGTGGAGAGAAGAGGCAAGGAAGTAGATCTTGCAGGGGAGTGCAGTGGAGAGAAGAGGCAAGGAAGTAGATCTTGCAGGGGAGCGCAGTGGAGAGAAGAGGCAAGGAAGTAGATCTTGCAGGGGAGCGCAGTGGAGAGAAGAGGCAAGGAAGTAGATCTTGCAGGGGAGTGCAGTGGAGAGAAGAGGCAAGGAAGTAGATCTTGCAGGGGAGTGCAGTGGAGAGAAGAGGCAAGGAAGTAGATCTTGCAGGGGAGTGCAGTGGAGAGAAGAGGCAAGGAAGTAGATCTTGCAGGGGAGTGCAGTGGAGAGAAGAAGCAAGGAAGTAGATCTTGCAGGGGATTGCAGTGGAGAGAAGAAGCACGGAAGTAGATCTTGCAGGGGAGCGCAGTGGAGAGAAGAGGCAAGGAAGTAGATCTTGCAGGGGAGCACAGCGGAGATGTGACAAGGTGTACTTTTGGGCCACTGTGACACATCACCAGTTGTACTTTCAGTGTTAGTTTTGTTTTAGTGTAAAAATGGTCAGGTTTAACTATTTCCCCGTGTCAAGCACCATCAAGCACGTGCTCCCTGTGCCACTACCTGGTGTGAGCGGGCTTTCTGGACGCGCGACGACCTCGAATGTTTGAGCTTCGGCTCTCCAATATCCCGAGGCCCATGTGCTGGCTTCTACCCTTTTTTCGCCCCACCCCTTTCTCATTGCGATGTTCTCACACTCCGCTGTTTCTGCCGCCTGTACCCCGTGCTGCATGCACCCAAGGGTGTGAACCCTGATCACAGGGTTATTTAATACATGGTCATGTGTAGACTCACACTGCAGTGGTGAAGGAGCCTGTTTGGCTCCGAGGGTTATTTTTGTGAATGAGGTATGTTGGGAAATCATTTGGTTTGAAATTTTCTAGTGATTATTGCAATTAATGATGAGGCTGACCGGGAGATTGTTAAGCTATCTGTCAGCCATCTTGTAACTGATTTTGAGTCAGAGGAAGAGAAGAGAGGTTTCCTTTCCCAACTGTCATGAAATATTGTTTTCTAGTTGCTTCTTAGTTGGCAGTCAGAGTCCATTTCTGTTAGAACCAGCTTTAATTGTTCTATTGAAAGTTACTGGTATTTGAGGGAATCCCTTGCTACAAATGTTTTTCATGCCCTCTTACATTGTTCTTTTAGAAATAATGAAGGATTTATGTTGGCCGCTATCATTTGACATCCAGGGGCATGCAGAGAAAATTCAAAAGTAAAATGGGTCTGTGTTTGCAAATGGCCACAGCAGAGCCTCAGTTCTGGTAACTGAAAGCTGCAGCTGTGACTCCTTTTAATATGGTAAGGAGGGAAGCGAGCGAGTTCCGCTCCATTTGGGTGATACAAGGGCCATAGCGCGGACAGCTTCCGTCTAAGCAGTCCGTGCCACGCCCAAATAAAAAGGCGGAAAGGCGAGCCCCAACAGCCCCCGGCGGTCATAGAGCAAGGGCGTGTAATCACTGCAAGGCTGAGACACTGGAGGTACACTGGATATAATGGCGGAAAGAGGAGGATCTCCCGCGGCCAAGCAGGTGAAATCGTTCATCCGAGAGGCCTTGTTGTGCTGCCATAGAGGCGGCTCTGATGAGGAAACTATGCTCCTACAAAATGCAAGTGTCGAGATGACAGAAGCAAGAGCGGCCTGGAGGTGGGAGGTAAATTCTGATTGCAGAATTGGGGATCTCGACACGGACTGGAAGAGTTGGCCAGGGAAGGGCCCCCGTAGTGTGAGATGAAGCTCCATATATACAAAGGGGCACGAAGGGGTGTGTGCCTGGAGATGGACCGTAAGAGTGAGCGGGTAAACGGTTGACCGGTGGAGTGCTTGAAGGAACGGAATGAGAGTGTCATGTGAGTGGGAGTCAAAAGAATAGGATCAAACTGAAGGAAGTGGGGATTATGGGCAGCAGGGCTGGGGATGATTATCTCCCCCAGCCGGAGAAGCGCGTGGACGGCGGAGAAGAATCTTTATGGCAAGCGTGGAGTAGCTGCCGAATGTAGAAAGTTCCGAAAGGATCAAACAGGCCACTTAGGCGATGTACGTACCCGATGGCTGAGATGCAGGTAGAAATGGTAGAGGGAGCAGAGGTCTTAGCAACCAGGAAGGCAATGAAGACGGCCAGATGATCAGGTGGAATGGGTAAGGACGTGCTGCGGCCGTAGTCAACTGCGAAGGATGTTAGGGGGGGGGGCCAGCAACGCATGTAGGAAGCGCCCGTGGACGGGGCGAGGGCTGAGTTGAGAAGGGAAGTGAGTGGAGAGGGATCTGACGGATGCCTTCCAGAAGTCAAGGGTGGGGGGTGATGTGTGGGTCACGGAACAGAATGGGCACCCGGGGCGGTGCGTTAGACGCCCGCCAGTTGATGGCATGAAAGACGATCCGCCACAAACGAGGTCCTATCCGGGAACATGCTGCACCTGAACAAGCCTGTTATAACCTAGTGGCAAATGCGAGACATGGTCGTCAAAACCTTGCATGATTGTATGTTGCGGATATGCACTAAAGCCCGGTTGTTGGCATGCAGTCGAAACAAGAGTCGGTTAAAAAAACGCGCTCCCAAGTTTTGGAGAGCAAGCAGGATGGGGGAAAATGCCAGGAGTGTGATGCTGTGCCCATCCATGCACTCCCCCCAAAAAATAAGTGCCGGCCGAGAACCCTCAGTAACTCAAGGGAGGAGCGTCCGTGTACACACGTTACACAGGAGAGGTCAATCACCGTTGGGGCAAAAGAGTGAACTTGTCATATCATGGTTGGCCTTTGAGATTGATGGGGAGCAGCCGCATGCACAGTGCCAGGCGGTGAACAACTGCCATAAATAGCTTTGCCCTACGTGCAAACCCCTTTTCTGTGCAACTTCTCTGGTTCAGTCTCTTAGGGACTTATGGACTTAGAGAATGTTTGCTATTTCATTTTGCAATGATTTATGCTGTCTGGATTGTGCCCCGACATTCTGTGATCACACACCCCCACCCTTTTTCCCTTGCCTTCCCTCCCTAAACACCCACCACCCAAATAGCTGTGTAAAGTAATGACTAGCGTTTTGGTCGTGGGAGAGTCCAGAGTTAGGGAACAGAGGCTTCATGATAAGACTATGTTTTCTATGTAGTCAGGATAGTTCTGTACTATGACTGTATGAGAAGTTGGATCTGACAGTCTGTTGCTGTGTTGTTAGTGGCCATCACTGCCAGTAACCAGATAATTGTGTCCGAGTGTAAGCCTTGGTTGGAGATGTATTTGGAGATCAGACCTGCCAACCCACCATCATGCCAAAGAGTAGCATCCAGAGCTATTTGGAGTAGCATTGAAGAAATAGGCGTAGCGGAGGGTTTGGGGGGGGGGAGGCGGCTCGATAAGCTGAACCGGCGGCGTGAAAGCGGGGGGGGGGGGGGGGGGAAGAGATAAGGCTGTGAGCTGTGAAGGCGGCGCCGGCTGCGTGAAAGCGGGTCAAAAGTTCAAGCACGCGGGAAAAGCGTAGTTTTTACGGGCAAGCGTAGCAGCGTAGCCAGCATCTCGAAAGCGTAGCATGCTACGCCTAAAGCGTAGCATTTGGCAGGTCTGGGAGATACATGTGCTTGGTCACCTAATGATGGGTCAGGGTATTCTACAACTTAAGTTGCTCCTGTACATGAATAGACATGATAGGATGACATTCATGGGCTATTGGTTGCTAATTTGTAGGTGTTATTCTCCATGGATAACCTACTGGTTGGCTTGGTTGTCAGGAGGAATTTAGAGTTATCGGGCTGTATTCAAATGGCATACTGGTGACCCAATCACGGTGGTTGCCAAATGGAGTTAGCATTATCATCCCCATTTCGGTCACAAAGTCATTACTATTTCTCTTTTGGCCTTTCCCCCCTCCTTTTTCTGACATCACAAGTCAAACTGTCAATGCCATAAACAGCCTGGACTATTTCAGTATTTGATGCTGGCATTTATGTCTAATTTTCCCATTTTAGGGCAGCACAGTGGAGAGAAGAGGCAAGGAAGTCGATCGTGCAGGGAAGTACAGTAGAGAGAAGACTTTCTGAAGAGGCAAAGAAATAGTTCTTGCAGCAGCAGGTGCACACATTTAGCATTTGCTGTGCTGCATGATTTTCATCGGCCATAGCATTGGTGAGAGGTTTCAGTGGTAGAGAGAGCTAGAGGGATGGACACACACACACACACACACACCCACACACACACACAAACACTCACACACACACACACACACACATACACACACACACAGATACATAGATAAATGGATGAACAGACAACACAGAGACACACACACACACACACACACACATTGATACATAGATAAATGGATGAACAGATAACACACTCATGGATACATAAATGGATGGACAGAAAAGACAGACAAATATACTGCCCACCTGCCCACTGTCCAGCCTGTTCCTCCCAGAACTGCTCAGCAAACTTGGCCACACCACCAGGAAAGCTTTGGGCCAACAGCTCCAGCAGCAGCCAGGCACTCTGATGCAAACAATCAACAAGTAGGCACGAGTTGGCAAAATTACTTCCTGCACCTGTCTCCAGCCCTGTGTGCTAATGTCTGAACTTTACTATGGAGGGCACTGTATGATAACTGATGTATGCAGTATGTCCTGGGGTGGGGCAAAAGGGTATGAAGTTTGTTGTAAAAACCACAAAATGTACAGCCCCCAGTGAATGGACTATTCTTTCACCAGGTCTGGGAAGGCAGTTCTCACCTCGTTGTTGTCTGTGTTGATGTGAGACTGCAGGGCGGTGATGTGGCTGGGCTTCACCTTGCCTTTCTGGGCAAACTGACGACACGCTCTCTGCAGGAAGCGTCTGCAACATTGACAATAGTTCCAACAGTTGGTCTTCCTTTTCTCTGTAACTGCATGGTCATCAGCTTGCCCTGTGCCTACTGGCTAGTGGCTACTGGGAGACAACAAGAGACCATACCACATGGCAAACACTGAGTCAAGATTGAGAGGCTGTGTTCAAAGAACAATGAATCTGTGGAAAAACACACACAAAATACAGGGCATGCACATCCTCCCTCCCTGGCCAGTCCTCTAGGATCCCGTCTGCACTACACCAAAAACTTCCAGCAAGGATTGGTCTCATCTGCCACCTTTGCATCCATACCAACAACTGCTGAAGCCTTGGTCACCTCTTGCAAACGATGCACAGCAGCAATGAAAATGACTATAGGGAAAGACAGTCATGAGCTGTGCATTTTATAAGTATAAAGGAATTATTACTACTCCCAGCAGGTGAATTATCATACAAATGTCATGAACATAACAAGTATACATTATTGAAAACATGCATTATAAAAGCAAGCAGCATGGCAGAAACATGGTATCTACTTGTTTTCACAGGTAAAAGATGCGTTAATGAAAGAAGAGTACAAAATTTTCCACTGTGAAACAAAGTGTGTGTGACCGTGTGTGTGTGTGTGTGTGTGTATGAGTGTGTGTGTATGTGTGACTGTGTGTGTGCATGAGTGTGTGTGTGTGTGTATGTGTGTGTGTGTATGTGTGTGTGTGTGTGTGTGTGCATGTGAAGAGGTAAAGAGAAAACAGGGAGAGATGAAAAAGGCTGCCACATTAATGAACAAGATTCCGGCCAGTGTTCCAGCTACCAACCATGGCAACTGTAATAGGCCAGACAGGAAGATGTAAATTATTCCTGTGTGGGTGAAAGGTTTCTCATTTGGGGTGCAACTTGCGAGGACATCTTTGCCCTATCCCAGCTAGTTTGCACAGCAACAGAGCCAGGGTCAGCCACAACTGCAGTCAACGAGAAGAAGAGAGTGAAGTATATCAGTCAGCAGCAGCCACTGATACATTTGTGACCAGTCCTCCCATAACATGTCATTCAGATACTTTTGGTGATTTTCAGACTTTAGTTTCATAATAAAGTACACTAAATGCCCTTCAAAATGATTACAAAATTATTATATGTGCAGTGGTAGCCGCGTTATGATTGTAAAAAGTTATGACAAAAAAGAGCTTTTCAAGACAATGGCTTTTCAAGTTTGAGCTACATTTTACATAGCAACCCCCTACTAATAATCAGGCAAAATCAATTATGTTTGGCCCAGAGCTGATTTGCATACATCCCTCAACAGCCAATGAAAATGAGATGCAGGTTTAAATGAGAGCCCGTGATGTGTAACCGTTCCAAATACTTGACTGATCTGTTTGTGAGTACAGAGGAAATGATGTGCTGATGAGGTGGGGCCTTACACAAAGTTTTTTCCACACTGAAATTGCAGTGCCTCTCTACTGACGTAAAAACTATTCATCTGGCGGCAGATGTGAAATCTGAGACTCTCAGAGTATTCATTGGACCAAGTTCAATCTCAAAATTGTTGGATCTCAATTTGAACAAAGTATCTGAGTGACTCTATATGGGAGAGCTGATCACATTTTTGAGCCAATAGTATTTTTTAAATGCAGCAATCTGTGCCTGCAAATCCTGTCAACTCTTGAACTCTGACCATTCACAAGATAATACCAACCCGCCCATGGCTACAGGTAACAGTGTGAAATGTCGCTTTGAATAGCTGAGCTACGTCATGATTCACTGCAACACTGTCATCATCAAAGCCTCCATAGTGTGCTCTATGAGATCACTCTTTTCACTGTCGCCTATTTCACATTCTTTGTCTTAACTACTCCCACTTTCTCTGTCAAATCCTGAATGGATGTTTTACTCTACCATAATCTAGTTTGGCAGGTTTCTGCTATTAACATTCAATGTCCTGTGCCATCTTGCTGCCATCCTTGCACTGACTTCAATGTCAGCTAAGTCTCATTGCTTCTTTTCCTGTCTCCCTTCTTGGACGCATTGTTCTAAACACACAGATTAAGTACAATAGTGAGGCCTGATTTCCCCCACATGGTCAGTAAATTTAGAAGAATGATCTTAAGCAGGAAAACTGGCCCACATCTTCCCTAGTTGGCAAGGGGTGGTGTGGGAAAGGTGGTTAGGGTGGCCAAAAGTGTAGCAGGACTTCATATGTCAAGGATCCATGTCATGCAGCCATGCTAGACCCAGACCATCATGATAAACAGCCTTGCTAGACACCTGTGCCAGGCACCGTCTCTGTCTGAAAGCAATGCCCATCAATCATGCCAAGCATTCATGCCCAATGGCAGTGAAAAAGGGTGCAGGCCAGTGAGGGTCACTGCTGACTACCTGAGGTCCTCATTCTCCTCCTTGGCAGCCACAGCCACCAGACTCCAAGCCAGGGCATGTGCATCCTCCCCTGACCTGCAATGCAGAGCCAGCCACCTCTGAATACAGATTTACAATGGGACAAAATCAAGATGGCAAATATGTCATCATAACTGCCCTCCATACTAAAGACAGTTTGTGAACTCAAGTAAAAAATATTTCAACAACAAAGGAGCCAGCATACTAGTGCAAAGCCTTTAAAGAGGGCTAAGCTGTCCATGACCACCCTGTGCTCTCCTTAGTAGAATCCAGAACTTTCCAGTCTGCACAGCCTGCCACAGCTCACTGTCCAAAGACTCACTGCATCCTCATTGTATTTGTGGGAAAGCTGAAATTAGCCAGCAAGCCTGATTTTTCGAAGGAAGCATCCACATTTTCTTTAGTCATAATAACAACAAACATTTTAATGCCTGGAAAAAAAATCCAAGTACTTTCTCAAAGGGAGGAGAGGGGACAGAAACTGATAGCTGAAAATATTGCATTCTGATACTATTATTTGCATACCTGGTGTGAGGTTGGATCTTCTGTAGGATGACCTCTTCCAGAATGTCAATGCAGCTCTCCTGCAGTGAGGACTCCCGATCCATCACCAGAGGCAACACGCCACCTAGCCAGGAACTGACAACATAGCAGTCAGAGAGTTGTGTACTGCAGCCTCTATGAGCAAAACAAGAAAACTGCCTTCAAAAATGAACTGCAAGGCCAACAAGCAGTTACTCAGAAAGGAGCTTGATCAGCAGCAACAGGCCTGCCCAAGCACCACGAGAAGGAATGGCCAATCCAAAACTGAGGAAGTCGTTCACTATGATTCAGCAGTGCACATGCATGCTGACTTGCTACTTGCCTAGTAGTCTTGCAAAGGCAGTGGTTGAAGCTGATTTGATTTTTCTTTCCAAAGTGAGCATAATCTGTAAAAATGTGCATAACTTATGTGCTCCTAGTCCTCCCTGTTTGGAGTGACTGCAGGAGATGTCCTACCACACTGCAGTGAGAGCGTTTCCCTCCCAAAGAGCTGCCTGGCTGCCTACAGTGCTCAGACCTGGTTACCCCAAATTTTGCCTCTGCGTACTCACTGGTTCAGATATGCGTATTTTTTTTAAACTGTCCGTATTTTTTGCGCGGACCGACATTAAAAAAATGCAGCTTTTGGTTTGCACAATGATATTCCGCAGTCAGTCAACGACACCAAAAAAAAATTTGAAGTGGCAATGCAAGTGAAGAGTTAACTGCCCCTTGACCACACACACACTCGATCTGCCTTATGGTGGCCGCCACCCCGCCTGACGTACTGACTTTGCCTGTCCGGGGAGTTTCACCGACATTACTGTTACACTGTTCATGTTCGCAACTAGAGCATCACACACACAGTAGGCCTATTCAAACGTATCCAAGCGGCTAAACAATCAAAATCGCAATTCAACTGCGCAAATTAATCTTCTCTGAAGAAACGGTGATGCTACCGAAACGCATTCAATCAAAAGTTTGAGCAGCAGTCGAAAGGCAAAAGGAACGCTAGAAAGGGTTCTGTCAAAGAGTTCTGGGAGCACAGGGCAGCCGTCCTGCTGCATATAACCGAATATATAAACACGAACAATGTGGAGCAATCACACTGAAAAGTGCGGTGGTCACTGGCCCTAGGCCTGTGGAACCCGCAGTCACTCTCCGCAGTCATCTCCCGACCTGGATGAGGCAAGGACACAGAAGGCATTGTTTTACCTAAACCCGGACATGTTACTTTTTGTCACGTTTGTGTCCAACATCAGCGTCGGGCCCTGGAGTTAGGTCGCAGGGACCACCCGTTGAGAGTCAAACGTGGGATGGAGTTATGATATTGATATATCCAACCACGCAGCTGGGTATATAAACCGTACGAGGCCGTACAGCTACCTACCAAAAAAAAATCGGTAGCCGTACCGCACGGCTATGGAACCTCTTCCAAGAAAATGTGCTTACCGTATATCCTCCAGGAACTTGAAGTGATCAAGCCTATGATTTTCAGTACAGTGCAGGTTGGATAAAACAACCAAGAAACACACACACACACACACACACACATTCACACACACACAAATACACACACACACAAACACGCACACACACATAGAGGGAAAGTGTGAGAGAAAGACAGAAAGAGAGAGAGAGAGAGAGAGAGAGAGAGAGAGAGAGAGAGAGAGAGAGAGAGAGAGAGAGAGAGAGAGAGAGAGAGAGAGAGAGAGAGACAGACAGACAGACAGACAGACAGACAGACAGACAGACAGACAGACAGAGAAGAGAGAGAGGCAGAGAGAGAGAGAGAGAGAGAGAGAGAGAGAGAGAGAGAGAGAGAGAGAGAGAGAGAGAGACACTCAAAACTTCAACGGAAACAGGGCCTGTCTCCAGAACGGCGAGTTATTTTAACCCCGATTTATCTCTAAAGTAAACTCAGACGATTCCAACTGTCTGTTCCGCTCTCCCTTGGCTGGAACACCGTTCTGGATATGGGCCACGCGTGCCAGACGTGGACTTTATCGCGCGAAATTGCACATTTAGGAATACGCAAAAGCTGCATTTCTTTCCGCGTATTTTTTCAGAGGCATGCGTAATTTTCATATTCCATTTTTCTTGCGTATTAATACGCAAAATTCGTACGGGTACCCAGGTCTGAGTGCTGCTGCTTTAAACTACAGATATGTATCCTCATGCAAGGACATAACATGAATCTGTCATTTCCTGTGGTTTTTAGAAATAAAAATCTTCAAGCTAATTTTCACCTCAAGGATGCATCAAAGGACAGGTGAGTCTTTCAGAAGAAGAAAATCAACTGCCAAAAATCACATAATATCCATCCATCTGACAGTGATTTTTGTTTTCCAGTTTTACACACAACTCATGCCATCATCACACTCACCTCTCCCTGTTGAGTCACACGGTAACCCCTCACCCCTGCACTGATGACCTGCTAGAACTGTGTGCATGCTGTACTTCCTCTGTTGGGATCTTTCTTCAGCTAGCAGTATACATGTACTTCATTTAGTTTTCTCTCAATTCTTTTTCCCTTGACCTCTCTCTCTCTCTCTCTCTCTCTCTCTCTCTCTCTCTCTCTCTCTCTCTCTCTCTCTCTCTCTCTCTCTCTCTCTCTCTCTCTCTCTCTCTCTCTCTCTCTCTCTTTCGCACACACACGCACGCATGCACGCGCATGCACATGCACACACACACACACACACACAGAGCAAAGGTGTATTCCTCCTCATAGATGTGATCTTTTGTATTGTTTCACACTGTAGTAATTCCTGATTACTAAGTAACTGAATAACATCATAGACTACAATCAGAACAACCTAGCTCAGCACTTCTATTATCCCAGCATCTCTACCAAGCAAGAAACAAACATATCAATAACATCAGCAACTCTCAGCATTAAATCAGTGTGATGCACTTTTCATCAAGTAATCACTGGACATCAGAAAGAGAAGTTATTACATTACCTCATTTGTAGAATTCTCTTCTTCTTCTTTTTTTGCCCACACAGATGGCGATTAATTAATTCCACACAGCCTCAGAAGTCATGCAAGAAAGTTCAGTCCAACAGGAGAACAGGAAGGCCCATGCCTACCTTTGCAGATACTTGTCATGGGGCAGTCTGAGAATTAAACTGGTCAGGGCCTGCATGGCCTGCTTCCTGACAGACAGGGCAGGGTCTCCACAGCACTTGACCAGCACCTCCACATTCTGCCCAGTCAAGCAGAAGATACATAGTCAGTCAAATGGATGATGCATAGTCAGTCAAGCAGAGGATGCATAGTCAGCCAAGCACAAGATTCAGTCAGTCAAGCAGAAGATACATAGTCAGTCAAGCAGAGGATGCATAGTCAGTCAAACAGAGGATGCATACTCAGTCAAGCAGAGGATGCACAGTCAGTCAAGCAGAGGATGCAGTCAGTCAAGCAGAGGATGCATAGTCAGTCAAGCAGAAGATACAGTCAGTCAAGCAGAAGATACATAGTCAGTCAAGCAGAGGATGCATAGTCAGTCAAACAGAGGATGCATAGTCAGTCAAACAGAGGATGCACAGTCAGTCAAGCAGAAGATACAGTCAGTCAAGCAGAAGATACAGTCAGTCAAGCAGAAGATGCATAGTCAGTCAAGCAGAGGATGCACAGTCAGTCAAGCAGAGGATGCACAGTCAGTCAAGCAGAAAATACAGTCAGTCAAGCAGAAGATACAGTCAGTCAAGCAGAAGATGCATAGTCAGTCAAACAGAGGATGCACAGTCAGTCAAGCAGAGGATGCACAGTCAGTCAAGCAGAAGATGCATAGTCAGTCAAACAGAGGATGCATAGTCAGTCAAGCAGAGGATGCATAGTCAGTCAAGCAGAAAATACAGTCAGTTAAACAGAGGATGCACAGTCAGTCAAGCAGAGGATGCATAGTCAGTCAAGCAGAAGATACAGTCAGTCAAACAGAGGATGCATAGTCAGTCAAGCAGAGGATGCACAGTCAGTCAAGCAGAAGATACAGTCAGTCAAACAGAGGATGCACAGTCAGTCAAGCAGAGGATGCATAGTCAGTCAAGCAGAGGATGCATAGTCAGTCAAGCAGAAGATACAGTCAGTCAAACAGAGGATGCATAGTCAGTCAAGCAGAGGATACATAGTCAGTCAAGCAGAGGATGCACAGTCAGTCAAGCAGAGGATGCATAGTCAGTCAAGCAGAGGATGCATAGTCAGTCAAACAGAGGATGCACAGTCAGTCAAGCAGAAGATACAGTCAGTCAAACAGAGGATGCATAGTCAGTCAAGCAGAGGATGCATAGTCAGTCAAGCAGAGGATGCATAGTCAGTCAAGCAGAGGATGCATAGTCAGTCAAGCAGAAGATACAGTCAGTCAAGCAGAGGATGCACAGTCAGTCAAGCAGAGGATGCATAGTCAGTCAAGCAGAGGATGCACAGTCAGTCAAGCAGAAGATACAGTCAGTCAAGCAGAGGATGCACAGTCAGTCAAGCAGAGGATGCATAGTCAGTCAAGCAGAAGATACAGTCAGTCAAGCAGAAGATGCATTGTCAGTCAAGCAGAGGATGCACAGATAGTCAAGCAGAGGATGCACAGTCAGTCAAGCAGAGGATGCACAGTCAGTCAAGCAGAGGATGCATAGTCAGTCAAGCAGAAGATACAGTCAGTCAAGCAGAAGATGCATTGTCAGTCAAGCAGAAGATACAGTCAGTCAAGCAGAGGATGCATAGTCAGTCAAGCAGAAGATACAGTCAGTCAAGCAGAGGATGCATAGTCAGTCAAGCAGAAGATACAGTCAGTCAAGCAGAAGATGCATTGTCAGTCAAGCAGAGGATGCACAGATAGTCAAGCAGAGGATGCACAGTCAGTCAAGCAGAGGATGCACAGTCAGTCAAGCAGAGGATGCATAGTCAGTCAAGCAGAGGATGCATAGTCAGTCAAGCAGAAGATACAGTCAGTCAAGCAGAAGATACAGTCAGTCAAGCAGAAGATGCATTGTCAGTCAAGCAGAGGATGCACAGTCAGTCAAGCAGAGGATGCATAGTCAGTCAAGCAGAGGATGCATAGTCAGTCAAACAGAAGATACATAGTCAGTCAAGCAGAAGATACAGTCAGTCAAACAGAAGATACATAGTCAGTCAAGCAGAAAATACATAGTCAGTCAAGCAGAAGATACAGTCAGTCAAGCAGAAGATACAGACAGTCAAGCAGAGGATGCACAGTCAGTCAAGCAGAGGATGCATAGTCAGTCAAGCAGAGGATGCACAGTCAGTCAAGCAGAGGATGCATAGTCAGTCAAGCAGAAGATACAGTCAGTCAAGCAGAAGATACAGACAGTCAAGCAGAGGATGCACAGTCAGTCAAGCAGAGGATGCATAGTCAGTCAAGCAGAGGATGCATAGTCAGTCAAACAGAGGATGCATAGTCAGTCAAGCAGAAGATACAGTCAGTCAAGCAGAGGATGCACAGTCAGTCAAGCAGAGGATGCATAGTCAGTCAAGCAGAAGATACAGTCAGTCAAGCAGAAGATACAGTCAGTCAAGCAGAAAATACAGTCAGTCAAGCAGAGGATGCATAGTCAGTCAAGCAGAGGATGCATAGTCAGTCAAGCAGAGGATGCACAGTCAGTCAAGCAGAGGATGCATAGTCAGTCAAACAGAGGATGCATAGTCAGTCAAGCAGAGGATGCACAGTCAGTCAAGCAGAGGATGCACAGTCAGTCAAGCAGAGGATGCATAGTCAGTCAAACAGAGGATGCACAGTCAGTCAAACAGAAAATACAGTCAGTCAAACAGAGGATGCACAGTCAGTCAAGCAGAGGATGCATAGTCAGTCAAACAGAGGATGCACAGTCAGTCAAGCAGAGGATGCATAGTCAGTCAAGCAGAGGATGCACAGTCAGTCAAACAGAGGATGCACAGTCAGTCAAGCAGAGGATGCATAGTCAGTCAAGCAGAGGATGCACAGTCAGTCAAGCAGAGGATGCATAGTCAGTCAAGCAGAGGATGCACAGTCAGTCAAGCAGAGGATGCATAGTCAGTCAAACAGAAGATACATAGTCAGTCAAGCAGAGGATGCACAGTCAGTCAAACAGAGGATGCACAGTCAGTCAAGCAGAGGATGCACAGTCAGTCAAACAGAAGATACAGTCAGTCAAGCAGAGGATGCATAGTCAGTCAAGCAGAGGATGCATAGTCAGTCAAACAGAAGATACATAGTCAGTCAAGCAGAAGATACAGTCAGTCAAGCAGAAGATACAGTCAGTCAAGCAGAAGATACAGTCAGTCAAGCAGAAGATACAGTCAGTCAAGCAGAAGATACAGTCAGTCAAGAAGAGGATGCATAGTCAGTCAAGCAGAGGATGCACAGTCAGTCAAGCAGAGGATGCATAGTCAGTCAAGCAGAGGATGCATAGTCAGTCAAGCAGAGGATGCATAGTCAGTCAAGCAGAAAATACAGTCAGTCAAGCAGAGGATGCATAGTCAGTCAAGCAGAGGATGCACAGTCAGTCAAGCAGAAGATACAGTCAGTCAAGCAGAGGATGCACAGTCAGTCAAGCAGAGGATGCACAGTCAGTCAAGCAGAAGATGCACAGTCAGTCAAGCAGAAGATACAGTCAGTCAAGCAGAGGATGCACAGTCAGTCAAGCAGAAAATACAGTCAGTCAAGCAGAGGATGCACAGTCAGTCAAGCAGAAAATACAGTCAGTCAAGCAGAAGATACAGTCAGTCAAGCAAAAGATACAGTCAGTCAAGCAGAGGATGCATAGTCAGTCAAACAGAAGATACAGTCAGTCAAGCAGAAGATACAGTCAGTCAAGCAGAAGATACAGTCAGTCAAGCAGAGGATGCATAGTCAGTCAAACAGAGGATGCATAGTCCGTCAAGCAGAGGATGCATAGTCAGTCAAGCAGAGGATGTACAGTCAGTCAAGCAGAGGATGCACAGTCAGTCAAGCAGAGGATGCATAGTCAGTCAAGCAGAGGATGCATAGTCAGTCAAGCAGAGGATGCATAGTCAGTCAAGCAGAGGATGCATAGTCAGTCAAGCAGAGGATGTACAGTCAGTCAAGCAGAAGATACAGTCAGTCAAGCAGAGGATGCATAGTCAGTCAAGCAGAGGATGTACAGTCAGTCAAGCAGAGGATGCATAGTCAGTCAAGCAGAGGATGCATAGTCAGTCAAGCAGAGGATGCACAGTCAGTCAAGCAGAGGATGCACAGTCAGTCAAGCAGAGGATGCACAGTCAGTCAAGCAGAGGATGCACAGTCAGTCAAGCAGAGGATGCATAGTCAGTCAAGCAGAAGATACAGTCAGTCAAGCAGAAAATACAGTCAGTCAAGCAGAGGATGCACAGTCAGTCAAGCAGAAAATACAGTCAGTCAAGCAGAGGATGCATAGACAGTCAAGCAGAAAATACAGTCAGTCAAGCAGAAGATACAGTCAGTCAAGCAGAGGATGCACAGTCAGTCAAGCAGAAGATACAGTCAGTCAAGCAGAAGATACAGTCAGTCAAGCAGAAAATACAGTCAGTCAAGCAGAAGATACAGTCAGTCAAGCAGAAAATACAGTCAGTCAAGCAGAGGATGCACAGTCAGTCAAGCAGAAGATACAGTCAGTCAAGCAGAAAATACAGTCAGTCAAGCAGAAGATACAGTCAGTCAAGCAGAAAATACAGTCAGTCAAGCAGAGGATGCACAGTCAGTCAAGCAGAAGATACAGTCAGTCAAGCAGAAGATACAGTCAGTCAAGCAGAAAATACAGTCAGTCAAGCAGAGGATGCACAGTCAGTCAAGCAGAAAATACAGTCAGTCAAGCAGAAGATACAGTCAGTCAAGCAGAGGATGCACAGTCAGTCAAGCAGAAGATACAGTCAGTCAAGCAGAAGATACAGTCAGTCAAGCAGAAGATACAGTCAGTCAAGCAGAAGATACAGTCAGTCAAGCAGAAGATACAGTCAGTCAAGCAGAGGATGCATAGTCAGTCAAGCAGAAGATACAGTCAGTCAAGCAGAAAATACAGTCAGTCAAGCAGAGGATGCACAGTCAGTAGAGCAGAAGATACAGTCAGTCAAGCAGAAGATGCACAGTCAGTCAAGCAGAAGATACAGTCAGTCAAGCAGAAGATACAGTCAGTCAAACAGAGGATGCATAGTCAGTCAAGCAGAGGATGCACAGTCAGTCAAGCAGAAGATACAGTCAGTCAAGCAGAAGATACAGTCAGTCAAGCAGAGGATGCATAGTCAGTCAAGCAGAGGATGCACAGTCAGTCAAGCAGAAGATGCACAGTCAGTCAAGCAGAAGATACAGTCAGTCAAGCAGAGGATGCATAGTCAGTCAAGCAGAGGATGTACAGTCAGTCAAGCAGAGGATGCACAGTCAGTCAAGCAGAGGATGCATAGTCAGTCAAGCAGAGGATGCATAGTCAGTCAAGCAGAGGATGCATAGTCAGTCAAGCAGAAAATACAGTCAGTCAAGCAGAGGATGCATAGTCAGTCAAGCAGAGGATGCACAGTCAGTCAAGCAGAAAATACAGTCAGTCAAGCAGAAGATACAGTCAGTCAAGCAGAGGATGCACAGTCAGTCAAGCAGAGGATGCACAGTCAGTCAAGCAGAAGATGCACAGTCAGTCAAGCAGAAGATACAGTCAGTCAAGCAGAGGATGCACAGTCAGTCAAGCAGAAAATACAGTCAGTCAAGCAGAGGATGCACAGTCAGTCAAGCAGAAAATACAGTCAGTCAAGCAGAAGATACAGTCAGTCAAGCAGAAGATACAGTCAGTCAAGCAGAAGATACAGTCAGTCAAGCAGAAGATACAGTCAGTCAAGCAGAAGATACAGTCAGTCAAGCAGAAGATACAGTCAGTCAAGCAGAGGATGCACAGTCAGTCAAGCAGAAGATACAGTCAGTCAAGCAGAAGATACAGTCAGTCAAGCAGAGGATGCATAGTCAGTCAAGCAGAAGATACATAGTCAGTCAAGCAGAAAATACAGTCAGTCAAGCAGAAGATACATAGTCAGTCAAGCACAAGATACAGTCAGTCAAGCAGAAGATACAGTCAGTCAAGCAGAAGATACAGTCAGTCAAGCAGAGGATGCACAGTCAGTCAAGCAGAAGATACAGTCAGTCAAGCAGAAGATACAGTCAGTCAAGCAGAAGATACAGTCAGTCAAGCAGAGGATGCACAGTCAGTCAAGCAGAAGATACAGTCAGTCAAGCAGAGGATGCACAGTCAGTCAAGCAGAAGATACAGTCAGTCAAGCAGAAGATACAGTCAGTCAAGCAGAAGATACAGTCAGTCAAGCAGAGGATGCACAGTCAGTCAAGCAGAAGATACAGTCAGTCAAGCAGAAGATACAGTCAGTCAAGCAGAGGATGCATAGTCAGTCAAGCAGAAGATACATAGTCAGTCAAGCAGAAAATACAGTCAGTCAAGCAGAGGATGCACAGTCAGTCAAGCAGATGATGCACAGTCAGTCAAGCAGAAGATGCATAGTCAGTCAAGCAGAAGATACAGTCAGTCAAGCAGAGGATGCACAGTCAGTCAAGCAGAAGATACAGTCAGTCAAGCAGAAGATACAGTCAGTCAAGCAGAGGATGCATAGTCAGTCAAGCAGAGGATGCACAGTCAGTCAAGCAGAAGATACAGTCAGTCAAGCAGAAGATACAGTCAGTCAAGCAGAAGATACAGTCAGTCAAGCAGAAGATACAGTCAGTCAAGCAGAGGATGCACAGTCAGTCAAGCAGAAGATACAGTCAGTCAAGCAGAGGATGCATAGTCAGTCAAGCAGAAGATACAGTCAGTCAAGCAGAAGATACAGTCAGTCAAGCAGAGGATGCACAGTCAGTCAAGCAGAAGATACAGTCAGTCAAGCAGAAGATACAGTCAGTCAAGCAGAGGATGCACAGTCAGTCAAGCAGAAGATACAGTCAGTCAAGCAGAAAATACAGTCAGTCAAGCAGAAGATGCACAGTCAGTCAAGCAGAAGATACAGTCAGTCAAGCAGAAGATACAGTCAGTCAAGCAGAAAATACAGTCAGTCAAGCAGAGGATGCACAGTCAGTCAAGCAGAAGATACAGTCAGTCAAGCAGAAGATACAGTCAGTCAAGCAGAAAATACAGTCAGTCAAGCAGAGGATGCACAGTCAGTCAAGCAGAAAATACAGTCAGTCAAGCAGAAGATACAGTCAGTCAAGCAGAGGATGCACAGTCAGTCAAGCAGAAGATACAGTCAGTCAAGCAGAAGATACAGTCAGTCAAGCAGAAGATACAGTCAGTCAAGCAGAAGATACAGTCAGTCAAGCAGAAGATACAGTCAGTCAAGCAGAGGATGCATAGTCAGTCAAGCAGAAGATACAGTCAGTCAAGCAGAAAATACAGTCAGTCAAGCAGAGGATGCACAGTCAGTAGAGCAGAAGATACAGTCAGTCAAGCAGAAGATGCACAGTCAGTCAAGCAGAAGATACAGTCAGTCAAGCAGAAGAAACAGTCAGTCAAACAGAGGATGCATAGTCAGTCAAGCAGAGGATGCACAGTCAGTCAAGCAGAAGATACAGTCAGTCAAGCAGAAGATACAGTCAGTCAAGCAGAGGATGCATAGTCAGTCAAGCAGAGGATGCACAGTCAGTCAAGCAGAAGATGCACAGTCAGTCAAGCAGAAGATACAGTCAGTCAAGCAGAGGATGCATAGTCAGTCAAGCAGAGGATGTACAGTCAGTCAAGCAGAGGATGCACAGTCAGTCAAGCAGAGGATGCATAGTCAGTCAAGCAGAGGATGCATAGTCAGTCAAGCAGAGGATGCATAGTCAGTCAAGCAGAAAATACAGTCAGTCAAGCAGAGGATGCATAGTCAGTCAAGCAGAGGATGCACAGTCAGTCAAGCAGAAAATACAGTCAGTCAAGCAGAAGATACAGTCAGTCAAGCAGAGGATGCACAGTCAGTCAAGCAGAGGATGCACAGTCAGTCAAGCAGAAGATGCACAGTCAGTCAAGCAGAAGATACAGTCAGTCAAGCAGAGGATGCACAGTCAGTCAAGCAGAAAATACAGTCAGTCAAGCAGAGGATGCACAGTCAGTCAAGCAGAAAATACAGTCAGTCAAGCAGAAGATACAGTCAGTCAAGCAGAAGATACAGTCAGTCAAGCAGAAGATACAGTCAGTCAAGCAGAAGATACAGTCAGTCAAGCAGAAGATACAGTCAGTCAAGCAGAAGATACAGTCAGTCAAGCAGAGGATGCACAGTCAGTCAAGCAGAAGATACAGTCAGTCAAGCAGAAGATACAGTCAGTCAAGCAGAGGATGCATAGTCAGTCAAGCAGAAGATACATAGTCAGTCAAGCAGAAAATACAGTCAGTCAAGCAGAAGATACATAGTCAGTCAAGCACAAGATACAGTCAGTCAAGCAGAAGATACAGTCAGTCAAGCAGAAGATACAGTCAGTCAAGCAGAGGATGCACAGTCAGTCAAGCAGAAGATACAGTCAGTCAAGCAGAAGATACAGTCAGTCAAACAGAGGATACAGTCAGTCAAGCAGAGGATGCATAGACAGTCAAGCACAAGATACAGTCAGTCAAGCAGAGGATGCACAGTCAGTCAAGCACAAGATACAGTCAGTCAAGCAGAAGATACAGTCAGTCAAGCAGAAGATACAGTCAGTCAAGCAGAGGATGCACAGTCAGTCAAGCAGAAGATACAGTCAGTCAAGCAGAAGATACAGTCAGTCAAGCAGAGGATGCATAGTCAGTCAAGCAGAAGATACATAGTCAGTCAAGCAGAAAATACAGTCAGTCAAGCAGAGGATGCACAGTCAGTCAAGCAGAAGATACAGTCAGTCAAGCAGAGGATGCATAGTCAGTCAAGCAGAAGATACAGTCAGTCAAGCAGAGGATGCACAGTCAGTCAAGCACAAGATACAGTCAGTCAAGCAGAAGATACAGTCAGTCAAGCAGAGGATGCATAGACAGTCAAGCAGAGGATGCACAGTCAGTCAAGCAGAAGATACAGTCAGTCAAGCAGAAGATACAGTCAGTCAAGCAGAAGATACAGTCAGTCAAGCAGAAAATACAGTCAGTCAAGCAGAGGATGCATAGTCAGTCAAGCAGAAGATACATAGTCAGTCAAGCAGAAAATACAGTCAGTCAAGCAGAGGATGCACAGTCAGTCAAGCAGAAGATACAGTCAGTCAAGCAGAAGATACAGTCAGTCAAGCAGAGGATGCATAGTCAGTCAAGCAGAAGATACATAGTCAGTCAAGCAGAAAATACAGTCAGTCAAGCAGAGGATGCATAGTCAGTCAAGCAGAAAATACAGTCAGTCAAGCAGAGGATGCACAGTCAGTCAAGCAGAGGATGCATAGTCAGTCAAGCAGAGGATGCACAGTCAGTCAAGCAGAAGATACAGTCAGTCAAGCAGAGGATGCACAGTCAGTCAAGCAGAGGATGCATAGTCAGTCAAGCAGAAGATACAGTCAGTCAAGCAGAAGATGCATTGTCAGTCAAGCAGAGGATGCACAGATAGTCAAGCAGAGGATGCACAGTCAGTCAAGCAGAGGATGCACAGTCAGTCAAGCAGAGGATGCACAGTCAGTCAAGCAGAGGATGCATAGTCAGTCAAGCAGAAGATACAGTCAGTCAAGCAGAAGATGCATTGTCAGTCAAGCAGAAGATACATAGTCAGTCAAGCAGAGGATGCATAGTCAGTCAAGCAGAAGATACAGTCAGTCAAGCAGAAGATACAGTCAGTCAAGCAGAAGATACAGTCAGTCAAGCAGAAAATACAGTCAGTCAAGCAGAGGATGCATAGTCAGTCAAGCAGAAGATGCATAGTCAGTCAAGCAGAAGATACATAGTCAGTCAAGCAGAGGATGCACAGTCAGTCAAGCAGAGGATGCATAGTCAGTCAAGCAGAGGATGCATAGTCAGTCAAGCAGAAAATACAGTCAGTCAAGCACAAGATACAGTCAGTCAAGCAGAGGATGCATAGTCAGTCAAGCAGAAGATACATAGTCAGTCAAGCAGAAAATACAGTCAGTCAAGCAGAGGATGCACAGTCAGTCAAGCAGAAGATACAGTCAGTCAAGCAGAGGATGCATAGTCAGTCAAGCAGAAGATACAGTCAGTCAAGCAGAAGATACAGTCAGTCAAGCAGAAGATACAGTCAGTCAAGCAGAAAATACAGTCAGTCAAGCAGAGGATGCACAGTCAGTCAAGCAGAGGATGCATAGTCAGTCAAGCAGAAGATACAGTCAGTCAAGCAGAGGATGCATAGTCAGTCAAGCAGAGGATGCACAGTCAGTCAAGCAGAGGATGCATAGTCAGTCAAGCAGAGGATGCATAGTCAGTCAAGCAGAAAATACAGTCAGTCAAGCAGAGGATGCACAGTCAGTCAAGCAGAAAATACATAGTCAGTCAAGCAGAGGATGCATAGTCAGTCAAGCAGAGGATGTACAGTCAGTCAAGCAGAAAATACAGTCAGTCAAGCAGAGGATGCATAGTCAGTCAAGCAGAAGATACATAGTCAGTCAAGCAGAAGATACATAGTCAGTCAAGCAGAGGATGCATAGTCAGTCAAGCAGAAAATACAGTCAGTCAAGCAGAAGATACAGTCAGTCAAGCAGAAGATACATAGTCAGTCAAGCAGAGGATGCATAGTCAGTCAAGCAGAGGATACATAGTCAGTCAAGCAGAGGATGCATAGTCAGTCAAGCAGAGGATACATAGTCAGTCAAGCAGAGGATGCATAGTCAGTCAAGCAGAGGATGCATAGTCAGTCAAGCAGAGGATGCATAGTCAGTCAAGCAGAGGATGTACAGTCAGTCAAGCAGAGGATGCACAGTCAGTCAAGCAGAGGATGCATAGTCAGTCAAGCAGAGGATGCACAGTCAGTCAAGCAGAGGATGCATAGTCAGTCAAACAGAGGATGCATAGTCAGTCAAGCAGAAAATACAGTCAGTCAAGCAGAAGATACAGTCAGTCAAGCAGAGGATGTATAGACAGTCAAGCAGAGGATGCATAGTCAGTCAAGCAGAAGATACAGTCAGTCAAGCAGAAGATACAGTCAGTCAAGCAGAGGATGCATAGACAGTCAAGCAGAGGATGCATAGACAGTCAAGCAGAGGATGCATAGTCAGTCAAGCAGAAAATACAGTCAGTCAAGCAGAAGATACATAGTCAGTCAAGCAGAAAATACAGTCAGTCAAGCAGAGGATGCACAGTCAGTCAAGCAGAGGATGTGCAGTCAGTCAAGCAGAAGATACAGTCAGTCAAGCAGAAGATACAGTCAGTCAAGCAGAGGATGTACAGTCAGTCAAGCAGAGGATGCACAGTCAGTCAAGCAGAAGATACAGTCAGTCAAGCAGAGGATGCACAGTCAGTCAAACAGAGGATTCATAGACAGTCAAGAAGAGGATTCATTGACAGTCAAGCAGAGGATGCACACTCAGTGAAACAGAACAACTCCTTACACTAACATGAACACTCACATGCACAACCTCACATGTTCATGAACACACACCAACCCACTCACCCATCCATACCCACACAGCATGGAGCAAAAATGCCTCCATTGGGGGTAGTGGAGGCTGAGGGATGGTTAAACTAAAATCCTCTTGTAAAATGTAGGTGTCTTCTGAGCTGAGCAGATAAGAGCAGCTGTCCCCATCTCTCTCACCAAACGGTAAACTTTGTCAATTAAAATAAATAATCAATTAAATAATCAACACAAATGTCTCAAGTTCCTGGCTTTTCTTAGGCAAGAACAAAAAAGAGTACACACATAAGTTTTAATCTTCACTGAACTAAAGGATAATGCATGCTCCTGCAGAGGACAGTCCGTGGTGCAGGACATGACTACGACCTATGCCTCATTGCACCATGTCCGTGGTGCAGGACATGACTACGACCTATGCCTCATTGCACCATGTCCGTGGTGCAGGACATGACTACGACCTATGCCTCATTGCACCATGTCCGTGCGACCAAGCAGCACCAAAGGTGAGGGTCTCCAAGCCAAAGTTTACTGAACACTGCATTTCTCCCAAAGGCATTCCTGCACATACCTCCTGCTGGTAGAGAGGGGCCTGGAAGAGAAGGAAGCCCTCCAGTGCCTGCACTGCTGCCTTGCGCACGTTGACCTTCTCATCCCTGCAGCGGCGTCTCAGCATGGAGATCACTCCCTCCGCATCCAAGAGATCTGAGGAAACAACCAAGTTTCACTACATTCATACTGCTCCCAAACAACAACTGCATGAAACTAGCCTTTTTCCTTTCCCGCTCCAGGTATTTGCAAAACAGGCACCAGAAATGTAAGCATCCAGACATTTCAATGCCAATAACAGCTCAATAACTACAGGTAAATAACCAAGCTGTTATCATAAATCTGAACTGTTTTAGATATATATTTGGTATTTTAAAAATATCAACACTTGCATAGACTGATAGAGATGTATTTTCGTTGCTGAATTAAGAAAAGCAGGCTGCCTTTCTGCAGCAATGTTAAGCTGGAGGGATCAGGTTGCCATTCACAGTGAGACAGAAACTCTGCTTTGGCCTCCCTGATTCAGAAACATTTGTTTCACCGATATAGTTTCAACAGTGTTTGCAGGTGAGAAACTTGTCTCATTGAGACAACTCAATTGACTCCATCCATTACCATATATGGATACTTGGGTCATTTGGCAATAATTGCAACATCCACATCACTATCCTCCATTTATCCACCTGACGACAATGCAGAGGGATGTGGTGTTCCCATTGGGATGATTGGCTGACTGGAAACATGGCATCAGTGACACAACAAATTCAGGGCATGTCCTAAGTTATTAAACACTTGAGATACTGTAAACTGGAGAGAACGTTTTCAATGACACAACTGCTTTCATGCAAAGAAATATGCATTTTGGATTCAAATTTTGCAGGAAAACAAAGTTTCTGTCTCACTGTAACAGCCTTTAATGACACAAAATCATGTGCTGAAGAAAGGCTTGCAGTTTTGCACACAAATTATGCACTGCAGAGAGTACACACATTCTTCTTTCATTTGCAGTTTTTGGGGGGCCAAATATCAAATGAAAATTGTCAAATATGTTGCTTTTCTAGTCTTGAACACTTATTTACCCCTAAATTTAGGGGTAGACATGGCAGTGGAAATTGACAATTTGGGCATACTTTGTTGATTTTAAAAACGTCTCACTGGGAGATGTTTAGACTCATAGAAGGTGACTGTGGAACTGAATTTCAGCAGTACACTTAACTAAGTCCTTCTTCAGTGACAAGGAACATTCCAAAAAGGTTGTTGGCTGACTCATCATGATGTGGATTTTTCGCAATGGAACCTTCATGGAGAAAGTAATTTTAAAATGTGTGTTTGTGCTAGTCTCTTTCTGTTCTTGTAATTGTGTACACTGATTAAAGGTAGCGGCAACCAAAAATGTATTTCATGTATAGGCTATTAATTTGTGCACTTTTACAAAGATACTGGTAATACAAGATATACCCAAAAAAAAGAGAAAGAGGATATCGCTTTTGGTTGCAGAGATTTACCACTTTTAGCATGCTATTCTGTCAACCAGCCGGAAACAACCAATTTTCCCCCAATTTTAACCACCTGCAAAATTTGCCACAAAAGGATCTCAAAAAAGAAACAGCAATCTTTACTAACCTTTTGTTGTTGGAAATTCACTGTGCCAAAAGCAAAGCTTTGTGAGTAAAATTGCTGGATCTACACTAGGCCAAACTAGGGACAAAAGAGTACTTCCAAACGTGGGTATTTGCTCCAAATGGCAAGTTTGAAGGGCTCCTGTGCAGAATAAAATGAGCAGACAAGTCCCAAAATGAAATTTTGAATGGACCATTTACTAGACAGTTCAGGGTTTTTTTTTAAACTGCACACTTTATTCAAATAAAACTGTCAATGTCCCAAACTTTGAAAAAACTTCAAATTGTCCCATGGAAAAACTCTATTTCAAAGGGATGGCAAATTTGAAACTTTAATATCTTTTAAACAAATGAAGATACCTCAACCATATACACTATAGCCACTAACATACATAGGTTTCTTGTCTTAATTAAAAATGTTAATAAACATACACAAGACTGTTGGAAATTGGAGATGACTAACGTCAAAGAGTGATTTTGTTTCTAAAACAGCCAAAACAGTTCATGTGAATCAGTACTTTTTACAAATGCACACATGTTTACTTAAATATGCTTGAAAAGTTCAGGACAGAACCTAGGTATTTAACACTTAGTTCACTCTGCATGAGGAAGCAAGACCTTGATGCACTCTCTTCAAACTGTCCTCTCACTGGCCAGAACCTTGACCTCACACCATGTCCTCACCCTGCTTCCATTGTCTGTCTCGAACTTTTATCTTAAGTATTCTGTGAGATAGTCTTATAACGTACGTGTCTACCTATCCATATCCTACATAATATCAAACAAGAAGGGCAAAGCCCATACGACTCACATGCTTGACCTTGACCTTTACATGACCTTGACCTTCAGGTGACCTTCAAGGTCAAACAACTAAACCTAGCAATGACATCATACACTAAGAACTGCTTTACACATTTTCCCTACCAAAATACATGTGGCCTTGACCCAAGGTCAAGGTCATCCAAGGTCATGCAACACAAAGCTATTAATTCAACACATAGGAAGCACAATGGTGCTTATTGACACTTTCTACCATGAAATATGGTCACTTTTAGTGGTTCACTACCCCCATTTTGGTCACATTTCATAAGGGTCAAAGTGACCTTGACCTTGATGATATGTGACCAAATGTGTTTCATGATGAAAGTATAACATGTGTACTACAATGTTTTGAAGTTTGGAAGAGTTATCTTCCATAGTTCAGGGTCAAGGTCACTTCAAAATATGTATACAATCCAACTTTAAAGAGCTCCTGTGACCTTGACCTTGAAGCAAGGTCAATCAAACTGATAGCAAAAGATAGGGATTACTTTGCCCTATACACCATATATAGGTCAGGTATCCAATCTAAAAAACTTCAGAGAAATTTTGAAAATGTGAAAAATTGCTGTTTTTTAGACAACATTTACGGCCCCTGTGACCTTGACCTTGAAGCAAGGTCATGTCACTATGTATGTTTTTTGACGACTTGTCACCATACACCATCATGCCAAATTGGGTGTTGATAGATAATGATATAATAGTATTTAATAGTCTCCGAGAAAAATCCAACGTTAAAGTTTGTTACGGACGACACCACGCCCAGACGGACGAAACGGGTGAGTACATAGACTCACTTTTGCTTCGCATGTGAGTCAAAAAAAGAGTTTTGATCAAAAATGTGTATTGTTGCTGCCAGGTCTTCCCTTAAGTTCTTGCAGGTAAAATTCTGACACAATGTTTGTATCACTAGACTGATGGGAATCCCATCCACAAGTAATGGGACACACTAGTGGATTTGTCCGAGGAAAGGGGTGCAGACCCTGCTCTGCTGGCGGGCCATGGCAGCTGATTGGCTGTTTTTACATAGGTGTTTATGCTCGAAGCAAGAGCCGAATCACCTTGACGACTGCTGCAAATATGATATTGATCATAAAGCAAATTGTGTACAACAGTTTGTCAAATTATTCACACTTTATTTTGTCATTCTGTGGGTGGAATAACTGTCCAAGATTGCATATGTGAGCTAGTGAGCACATAATAATTTGGTTTTCATTCTGTGTGGGAGTCACTGTGAATTAAACGACTAATATCGCACCCCTTTCCTTGGAAGAGTCCACTAGTGTGGCCCACTTGTGGAAGGGATTCAACATCATATTAATTGTTAAAACGTAAATGCAGTTTGTGGGGTGTGAAATGCACTTTTCAGCAAAAGTTAGTTGGGAGGCATCCCAGTGTAAAACATTTCTGTCATCTCTGCCTACCTCCTCTGCACTGTACCTAGGACCATAAATAATTATAAAAAATAATGCATAAAAAGCAAGAATCCATTTTAATACAGAATCAACAAGCAACAAAATTTTAAAAAATATATTAAGGCCAAAGTGGGTCTATTTTGTGCTTACTTCATGAAAATTTCCAGATGAGAGGCAGATATACTGGGATGGGAGGCAGGCATAATAATTAAGTAGTGGATACATTGCAAAGCAGATATTCTGAGAGGCAGACATATCAAGTGGTGGATTTATACGAGCAGATATACTGAGAGGCAGGCATAAGTAGTGGATTGCGAAGCAGATATACTGGGAGGCAGGCATATTAAGTAGTGCATTGCGAAGCAGATATACTGGGAGGCAGGCATAAGTAGTGCATTGCGAAGCAGATATACTGGGAGGCAGGCATATTAAGCAGTGCATTGCAAAGCAGATATACTGGGAGGCAGGCATATTAAGTAGTGGATTGCGAAGCAGATATACTGGGAGGCAGGCATATTAAGTAGTGCATTGCGAAGCAGATATACTGGGAGGCAGGCATAAGTAGTGCATTGCGAAGCAGATATACTGGGAGGCAGGCATATTAAGTAGTGGATTGCGAAGCAGATATACTGGGAGGCAGGCATATTAAGCAGTGCATTGCGAAGCAGATATACTGGGAGGCAGGCATATTATGTAGTGGACACAATGTGAGCAGATATACTGGGAGGCAGTCATATTAAGCAGTGGATACAATGCGAGCAGATATTCTGGGAGGCAGGCATATTAAGTAGTGGATACAATGCGAGCAGATATACTGGGAGGCAGGCATATTAAGTAGTGGATACAATGTGAGCAGATATTCTGGGAGGCAGTCATATTAAGCAATGGATACAATGCGAGCAGATATTCTGGGAGGCAGGCATATTAAGTAGTGGACACAATGCGAGCAGATATACTGGGAGGCAGGCATATTAAACAGTGGATACAATGTGAGCAGATATTCTGGGAGGCAGTCATATTAAGCAATGGATACAATGCGAGCAGATATACTGGGAGGCAGTCATATTAAGCAATGGATACAATGCGAGCAGATATTCTGGGAGGCAGGCATATTAAGTAGTGGATACATTGCAAAGCAGATATACTGGGAGGCAGGCATAAGTAGTGCATTGCGAAGCAGATATACTGGGAGGCAGGCATATTAAGTACTGGATACATTGCAAAGCAGATATACTGGGAGGCAGTCATATTAAGCAATGGATACAATGTGAGCAGATATTCTGGGAGGCAGGCATATTAAGTAGTGGATACATTGCAAAGCAGATATACTGAGAGGTAGGCATATTAAGTACTGGATACAATGCGAGCAGATATACTGAGAAGCAGAGATATATGAGAGGTACACATAACAAGTGGCAGATATAACAAGAAGCAGACATACTGACAGACATACTAAGAGTAACTGGCAGACATATCGTGGCCAGCCATATAATGAGAGGGAAACATACTGAGAGGCAAAGACATAGTGCAGCATAGATATTTTGTATGGCACTCACTGGGGTTGTTGGGAGTCAGCACAATGTTCTGGAGATCCCCTGTGACAGCAGCAGAGGAATCTTCTTCAGGAATGATGGCAGAAGCAGCAGCAGAGTCAGCGAAGGAAATGGTTGGCTCCTTGCCCGGGGTTTTACCCGGGGTTTTACCTGGCTGGCCTGCATCTTGGTCTGCCCCAAGTCCCTCTGCTGGCAATGTGAAACAGTGTGGTCAATAGCAAAAGCACTGAACATTCACAAACATGCAAGGAAAAGCAATGGATCAACTTTAACCAGCACATGAACTCTGGTGCAGTACAGTATAGTGTTCCATTTTCCTTGCTGATGTACTTGCTGTGTTGGGGGCTCTGTGGCAAAGTGGATACTCCAACTTTATTCAAGAAGGAAAAAAATGAAGAGGGATGGCCAGAGCGTGCAATTATAATGTTAACATCTACACTGTCACCATCACCCTCACCACCATCATTGTCACTATTACATCACCACCACCCTCACCATCATTGTCACTATTACATCACCACCACCCTTACACCATCATTGGCACTACTACATCACCACCACCCTCACCGACATTGTCACTGCTACATCACCACCACCCTCACCACCAGCATTGTCACTACGACATCACCACCACCCTCACCACCAGCATTGTCACTACGACATCACCACCACCCTCACCACCAGCATTGTCACTACGACATCACCACCACCCTCACCACCATCATTGTCACTATTACATCACCACCACCCTCACCACCATCATTGTCACTGCTACATTACCACCACCCTCACCATCATTGTCACTACTACATCACCACCACCCTCACCATCATTGTCACTACGACATCACCACCACCCTCACCACCATCATTGTCACTATTACATCACCACCACCCTCACCACCATCATTGTCACTATTACATCACCACCACCCTCACCATCATTGTCACTACGACATCACCACCACCCTCACCACCATCATTGTCACTATTACATCACCACCACCCTCACCACCATCATTGTCACTATTACATCACCACCACCCTCACCACCATCATTGTCACTACTACATCACCATCACCCTCACCACCATCATTGTCACTGCTACATCACCATCACCCTCACCACCAGCATTGTCACTACTACATCACCATCACCCTCACCACCATCATTGTCACTACTACATCACCACCACCCTCACCACCATCATTGTCACTATTACATCACCACCACCCTCACCACCATCATTGTCACTATTACATCACCACCACCCTCACCAGCATTGTCACTACTACATCACCATCACCCTCACCACCATCATTGTCACTATTACATCACCACCACCCTCACCACCATCATTGTCACTATTACATCACCACCACCCTCACCATCATTGTCACTATTACAGACCTGTTTACCCCTAAAACTTTGCATGTGTAGTTTGTGTGGAGCAAAAGTGAAGAAATGTGTAGTTTTGTAATTGAATGTGTAGAATTTCCAGGGTCGGCTCCCTATTGCAGGGGGGGGGGGGGGGGGGGGGGGCGCGCACTATTGCGGGATTTTTGGGGGTCAAAAGTTTTTAAGGCCATTTTAATTCTTTTGGCCTAAAACGCCTAAAAAACAATAATTTTTTTTTTTATTAACTTAGAAATTTTTTTGTTTTTTTTTCTGTTGCGGGATGTTTTGGGTCAAAAGTTCTTAATTAAGACCATTTTGATTCTTTTGTCCTAAAACGCCAAAAAACACCATAAAATTTTTGTCACTTAAAAAAAAAATTCGGGTTTTACGAATAGTGCTCAGCCTAGGAAGCACCCACCACCCCGCCTGACTGACTTAGCCTGTCTGGGGAGTTTCACCTAAACCCGGACGCGTTACTTCTTGTCACGTTTGTGTCCAACATCAGCGTCGGGCCCTGGAGTTAGGGCGTAGGGACCACCCGTTGAGAGTCAAACGTGGGATTGGGTTAGAATATAAAGCTTCACCCGTTATTGATAAAAACCGAAAAAATGTCAATGTTGTTTTTTAAGTAACAAAAATTTTATGGTTTTTTAAGCATTTTAGGACAAAAGAATCGAAATGACCTTAAGAACTTTTGACCCAAAAAAATCCCGCAATAGCGGCCTCTGCAATAGCAACACATTCTGAATTTCTCGTCGCCCTATTACAAAAACATAAACAATGTTTGCTTCTTTTTACTACATGTAGTTCACATTTATTCATTGCTTCATGAAGTTCATCAATCAAGATCATTGACAAACTAACAAAGAAATCTGCTGACATTCATATTTACAAGCATTTTTTCACTAACATGTGGACCAGTCTATCACAAGAGACAGTCGGTGTAGATACACAAAACGCCTTTAAAAATTAACAGGACAAAGTCTTTCAGAATAAAATGTACTCCACTGACTGGAGTCTAGACTAATCAAGAAATACTAGGTGTTAGGCAAATTATCAGAGAGTGATTGAACCAGATAACCTTTAACCAAGACTGATCAAAACAACAAAAAGACGGCAATAGGCTGAAAGCCTACAATGCCTTTCTACTATAGTATACTAAGTAGACAACACACGAGGATTTAAGGGGGCACACGGCCTTTGCTACTTCGTAAACAATCATAAAAAATCGAGTTTTGAGTTTAACACAGAAATGAAGTCTGTAGAGCCTCCACAACAATTGAGCGTGATCGATTTGCAAACTGCAGATTCCTTTATTAATTAATTAATTATTTGAGAGAGGTACCCAATATCAAAGTTTTAAAAAAGCACAACCTGGCTGTCAAAAACTGTCATTTAGAGTGCTTGGATACAAGGTCTTTCTCTCGTAAAAATGCCCGATGTTTGATATTACACAAAGCCCAATCATGTAGCCTTCCGCTGAGCCTATTTCCGGCGCAGAGGAATTTGATACAAATGAACTAGAGAGATTGGCAGATTCGCATCAGCAATGATGTGACAGATCATGGTCTCCGCCTTGGTGACACATCTTTCAAAAGTCTTTTTGGCCTGGTCCTCTGCCTCCTTGTCGACACCTTTCTTCACAAAGAAATCCATTTTCTTTTGTTTCGTCTTGCCTTTCGCCGATCGTCCGGGAAAAACTACGATTTTACAAAGCCTCGAACTGAACTTTTGACCTCCACGCAGAATACCCCTCCCCCGCTTCACGCCGACGGTTCAGCCCCGAGCGCCTTCCCCCCCCCCCACTTCACGCCGTCGATTCAGCGCTTTGCGCCTGCGCAAACATCGGCATTTTCCTTCTTCTACGTGTGTGCTACGCCTATTTCTTAAATGCTACTCCAAAAAGCTCTGGATGCTACTCTTTGGCATGATGGTGGGTTGGCAGCTCTGCACTATTCACATGATGGGCACAATCAAACTTTCCACCGTGGCTGACGGAAAAATGGGAGTCGCAGACAGTGCAAATGAACTGAATAAGCAAACTGTTTTCCTTTCCGCGAAGTGACAAGGCATGGGTATTCCTCATGATATTTTGGCAGAAAGACTTGGCTCGGCACATTGCTTGTCTTCTTCTTTTTGGTTGGTGGCATTTCGGAGTCATTTTCTTTAGTTCTCATCTTCAGTTTCGTGTGCTCTTCGTTCAGCCATTGTCTTGAAAAGCGCACGTGGGTTGGCAGTAAAACAGGTTGACAACGTGAAGTGCAGGGAGGAAAGAGGACGTAATATCTTGGCGCAAAGAATCCTGCACGCAGCAAACGACTTCCGCCCGAAATCATGGATCAGAAAAAAGTCTGTCAAGCGAGATGATGAAAATTGCGGATTGTGATATGCGTAGCCGAAACAATACCGTTTGCGTAGGAAACAATAGACTTGCGTAGTTGCGTAGTATAGTATGCAAATGCGTAGTTTACTACGCTCAATGCGTAGTGTAAACAGGTCTGCTATTACATCACCACCACCATCATCATTGTCACTACTACATCACCATCACCCTCACCACCATCATTGTCACTACAACATCACCATCACCATCATAATTGTCACTGCTACATCACCACCACCCTCACCATCATTGTCACTACTACATCACCACCACCCTCACCACCATCATTGTCACTACGACATCACCACCACCCTCACCACCATCATTGTCACTATTACATCACCACCACCCTCACCACCATCATTGTCACTACGACATCACCACCACCCTCACCACCATCATTGTCACTACGACATCACCACCACCCTCACCACCATCATTGTCACTACTACATCACCATCACCCTCACCACCATCATTGTCACTACGACATCACCATCACCATCACCACCATAATTGTCACTACTACATCACCACCACTATCAGCATCATTGTGTGATGTAAATAAACACAATCAGACTTGCTTCCTCTAAGTGTCAATGACAATCCTTCATAGGCACAGCATGTCAGCTCACCCTCGGGCTTCTCAGGTCTTCCAGGAGTTGGGATGAGGCGTTGGGGGGCCGTAGGGCCCTGGGCTCGGGGAGTCACCATGGACTGAATAACATCTGCCATGGCTTCATCATCTGACAGCAGGCAGGCAGAGAAACCAGAGATGGCTCGTGCCCTCACACTGAAACACACATGTATGTTGTCATTTTAGCAGACAGATGCTGTGCACATATACACACAGACACATATACATACACACTCACACATTCACCCTCATCAAAGAAGTGCATGCATACATGAATGCACATGCTCACATGCATGAAGACACACATATGCACACAGGAGAGAACAACACACACCCACATACACTGAATGCACACAGGAGAGAACAACACACACCCACATACACTGAATGCACACAGGAGAGAACAACACACACCCACATACACTGAATGCACACAGGAGAGAACAACACACACCCACACACACTGAATGCACACAGGAGAGAACAACACCCACCCACACACACTGAATGCACACAGGAGAGAACAACACCCACCCACATACACTGAATGCACACAGGAGAGAACAACACACACCCACACACACTGAATGCACACAGGAGAGAACAACACACACCCACATACACTGAATGCACACAGGAGAGAACAACACACACCCACATACACTGAATGCACACAGGAGAGAACAACACCCACCCACACACACTGAATGCACACAGGAGAGAACAACACCCACCCACATACACTGAATGCACACAGGAGAGAACAACACACACCCACACACACTGAATGCACACAGGAGAGAACAACACTGAATGCACACTTGCCTGGGTGCAATGTCGGAGCACCTCTCCAGCAGCATGGTCAGCAAACACTTCTGAGAAGCTATCTGGGTGTTGGATGCTGACTGCTCACCTGAAACTAGAGAAGGACATCAGTTTCCCCTTCCAGATGTAATGGATGTATTCAAAAACATCTCTTTGGTGTTTATGTATTTTTGACTCACTACTAGTACCTTGGGCAAAAAACCTAACTCTAAACCCCACAAAAAGGGAGGAAACCATGTAAATTTTAACAGTTACCTATAATAAAAATCAATTTTAAAAAAACAACTTTTTTTTCACAAAAGTGTTAATACCTTTCTTTTGATAATACCTTCCTTTTGTATTTCTCTTACATAAGAAATGCTCATCTTTCCTTTGAGACTCAAATAATGGGCAGCAAAAAATTTAAATAGAGTAGTTAAGAACTCTCTGAAAAGATGTAGTCCCTCAACCCTCAGTTCACTTCCCAAAACCATTATTATGACATCTTATCTAGACTACAGCCACAATCGAAAGCCCATGCAAGTGAAGAGTTAACTCCCCCTTGACCACACACACACACACACACACACACACACACACACACACACACACACACACACACACACACACACACACAGACACACACACACACACAGACACACACACACACACACACACACACACAGACACACACACACACACACACACACACACACACACACACACACACACAAACACACACACACAATGCCTTATGATAAAAAATACAGTGCCTCACAAGGGAAGATCATCAAGGAACAAGAAGGGCAAAACCCATACGACTCACATGCTTGACCTTGACCTTTATATGACCTTGACCTTCAGGTGACCTTCAAGGTCAAGGTCAAAAAAATTAAACCTACCAATGACATCATACACTAAGAAATGCTTTACACATTTTTCCTACCAAAATACATGTGACCTTGACCCAAGGTCAAGGTCATCCAAGGTCATGCAACACAAAGCTGTTAATTCAAGACATAGGAAGCACAATGGTGATTATTGGCACTTTCTACCATGAGATATGGTCACTTTTAGTGGTTCACTACCCCATTTTGGTCACATTTCATAAGGGTCAAAGTGACCTTGACCTTGATGATATGTGAACAAATGTGTCTCATGATGAAAGTATAACATGTGCCCCACATAATTATTAAGTTTGAAACAGTTATCTTCCATAGTTCAGGGTCAGGGTCACTTCAAAATATGTATACAATCCAACTTTGAAGAGCTCCTGTGACCTTGACCTTGAAGCAAGGTCAAACAAACTGGTATCAAAAGATAGGGATTACTTTGCCCTATATACCATAGATAGGTCAGGTATCCAATCTCAAAAACTTCAGAGAAAATTGAGAAAATGTGAAAATGACTGTTTTTAGACAACATTTATGGCCCCTGCGACCTTGACCTTGAAGCAAGGTTAAGTCACTATGTATATTTTTTGAGGCCTTGTCATCATACACTATCATGCCACATTTGGTATTGATAGACTTAATAGTCTCCGAGAAAAATCCAACGTTAAAGTTTTTGGACGCCCGGACGGACGAAAAGGGTGAGTACATAGACTCACTTTTGCTTCGCATGTGAGTCAAAAAAATCAAAATGAAATAGAGACAAATTCTATGAAAACATTTTGATTGTGAAGAAGAGTTTGATTTCTTTGGCAGTGGTGACTTTCCACACTTGGTCCTCACAACTCTCTTCCGCCTGCTTTTAAACAACATACATACATGTTTGTCTGCGCCGCAACATGTTGGGAAAATGAATCATCTAGAAATAATTCAAGAAAATCAGAGGCTGATGCACTGACAAGCAGGTCACGAAGCACGCCCTCTTCCTCTGCAAACTTCTCTAGTGTGATCTGAGTCAGATTGTGGATCCATTTCATCGGAAATGATTGCTGTCAACTTTGCTAGTCAGAATCTCTGGATCTAGGTCACTCTCATTGTCCTATTCCGGGTCAAACACCAGTAATTCAATGCTTCCTGCATTGATATCTTTGAAAAAAAAACATGTGATGGGCCTGGCTGGGGCTCGTCCGACTTCGCAATGTTTCCAAAATTCAGAAAAATTCACTTGATTACCAGAAATTAACAATCAATATGGCAGACGATAGCAAATTCACTGCAGAGCTAATGCTCGAAGTCTCGTGAGCCGTTACCATGGAAAACATGGTAGCTTCCAGTGTAAGTGTGATGTCATGTGGGACGTAGCTGGACGTCCACGGGAGAGAAAAGCCATTTTATTGTAGGACACACCGGGACATCCGGTGGTAAGAGGGCTAAGGTGCTGTTCAATTACCATGCTTCAAAAACAGCTGGCTTGCACACTGTGAAAACCCTCTTTTTCCAAGTAATTTTCACTTATTAACCAAGATTACCTCACGACATTATTGTGTCACAGTTGCAATAATCCTTGTTTGAAGACCTTGAAGATGTAGATAGAAAGCAGCTGACCTGGGTAAAAACCCACCCTACCTTGTAAGGCTCTGTGAGGCTTAGACAACAACAGGCACACTACTTCCAGAGCCATCACACGGTTGTTTATCTGTAATACAAAAACCAACAAACTGCAATTGTCCAACACTAGGAAATGATACCTCTCGTTCCTTTGAGCAATAGAGTACATGATGCAACTTAATTAACTATGGCATGAATTGACTTACAACAAAGGATGTGAGGTGCCATATGCAAGCAAAGTATATCACTGTTCTTGCTACTCATGGCCTCATCTGCTGAATAAGCAGTGTTGAGGACCTCTATGCAGAAAGGACTCCACTACCAACTATTGAATTATTTCACTCTTTGCAAATGCTGCTCTGAGCTTCTGAGAAGTAAGCAAATTACAGTATTCTCTTTAAGGTCAAGACAGAATTTTCAGGTCCAATGAAATATGAAGTTATTCACTTTAATATCATTGCACATTTGATAGCATGCTATGTGGACTACTGTCACCAGAGACAGTAAATGAATGTTGTTTGCAATATGTCATATATGCTCTCTTGTAATTAACTCATTCCTGGCGCTTAGGCTCATATGAGCCTACGCGCCGAACATAGTCATTTGCGGCGCGTAGGCTCAATAGAGCCTACCACATTAGCATATTTTTGCCCCCTTACAACAAGGAAAATATTGTTTAGAGAACTAGTCTAGTCTTCAATTAGTCTCTGTACTATAGTTTGCCAGCTTTAGATCCACACATAGATCTTTCCCAGCCAGACCATAACCTTTATCAGCGATGCACTAGGAGGCACGAAGTAAACAGCAATGGCGGCGGAGCGTGGATAGCACGAGATGGGTGAGCCAGTGGAAATTGCTATAGAGGAAGGTTCTGTTGCTGAAGATGATGCTTTGAATGAGATATGAACTGATGTAGATGATCCCTTTCATGATGATGATGAAGTATCAGAGAGCGAGGATGAGAGCGAAGTTGGCATGATGGCTGAAACTAGGTCGACCTCGCCATCACCTGCTCAGTAGTTCATTGTAGGTTCATATTGGTTGTAACTCAGGACTAATAAACACAATCATCACAAAATTTCTCCAGTGTGTTTTTGTGATGATCCCTTTCATGATGATGATGATAGTAGTGATTTTCCTCTCGCTAATGATGAGGTATCAGAGAGTGAGGATGAAACTAGGTTGACCTCGCCATCAGCTGCTCGGTAGTTCATTGTAGGCGCATATTGGTTGTAACTCAGGACTAATAAACACAATCATCACAAAATTTCTCCAGTGTGTTTTTGTGCCATTTTTTGAAGTTCACTTTTTTAATAGAGCTCTAGACCAAGAAACAAGCAGTTGGCACTCTGAGAAAGAGAGCTGGGTGAAAGACCTATTTTTTTCAAAATAGTGGCTCTACTTACTGTCATGGCAAGTGTAGTGTTTTCTTAGCTTGACAAAGTGCAGCATTTGGCTAGTTTTGGAAAAGAAAGACCTTTCTAGCCATACCAAGTTTAGCTTTGTAGCTACAGTACTTATTTTACTACGATTTTTCAAACGTGGTCCATTTTCCTGAGATTCCAGGGTACAGACGCACTAGAAATTCTGCGCCTTGAATGAGTTAAGACAATAGTTTGCTGAAACGGGGGTTGAGGTGGGGGTGGTGTGTGTGTGTGTGTGTGTGTGTTTGTGGGGGGGGGGGGGGGGGGGGGGGGGGGGGAGAGGAGAATTTTTATCATGTTTAGGTCAATTTAGAGTCTTTTTATCTCCCATGCCTCAAGAAAGTTTGTGGGTCATGCAGAGTCTTCAGGGCTGTGAGTTTTAAGCACTGACCTTGGAGTGCTGGGACAGACGGCTCATCCACTCCATGAAGGAGGCGTAGGCAGCATCTGGCATCTCCTTCATAAGCACCACCACCACCTGCAGCAGCCAGGGTTGCCATGGAAACAAAGATTTCGTGACAACATTGTCTTACCTTATTTTCATGTCAAGGCCAATTCACAAAAAGTGGCATCAAAATCAAACTATATATAGTACCATATATTTTCTTATTTGTCGATTTATTCATTTGCTTGTCTACTTTTTTGTTCAAGTTATTGTTTTTGTTGGGGGGTTTTCAGGGGTGGGTGGATTGCCTGAAAAAAACATTTTGGGCCGAGTAGATTCAGGAATGACTCAGAATCTTGCAGTCAACAGTCTACAGCCCCCAGTGTAACTTACAGAGTGGAACATTTATGTGCCAGTGACACAAGCAGAATGACCAACAGTCCATTTGAATTTGGGCTCAAGTTTGCTCGAGAGCTGAGTCAAGACACCAAGTCAAATTCCCTTATTTGATGGCTACTTGGAATGTCCTCATAAACTACTGTGATTAGCAGAATTCCTTCGTACTAGGTGCAAATATTGCTGCATAGATGAAATAAATCTAGCAATGCCAGTGCCTTCTTTGTGCTACTAGCCAAAATGCACTCGGCAATACCACTTCATTTTCATGGCTAATTGTGGACAATTCACAAAATATTGTGAATAAAGACAAGAATGAAAGTTGTTATGAAGGTTTCAAGAACATGTGTGTGTAATTTTGTGTTAATCCGTCTTATTTCCGCCGAGAAAATACAAGCCGATTATGTAACAAGAAGGGCAAAGCCCATACGACTCACATGATTGACCTTGACCTTTACATGACCTTCAGGTGCCCCTCAAGGTCAAGGTCAAACAACTAAACCTACTAATGACATCATACACAAAGATATGCTTTACACATTTTTCCTACCAAAATACATGTGACCTTGACCCAAGGTAAAGGTCATCCAAGGTCATGCAACACAAAGCTGTTAATTCAAGACATAGGAAGCACAATGGTGCTTATTGGCACTTTCTACCATGAGATATAGTCACTTTTAGTGGTTCACTACCCCATTTTGGTCACATTTCATAAGGGTCAAAGTGACCTTGACCTTGATGATATGTGACCAAATGTGTCTCATGATGAAAGTATAACATGTGTACAACAATGTTATGAAGTTTGGAACAGTTATCTTCCATAGTTCAGGGGCAAGGTCGCTTCAAAATATGTATACAATCCAACTTTGAAGAGCTCCTGTGACCTTGACCTTGAAGCAAGGTCAACCAAACTGGTATCACAAGATAGGGCTTACTTTACCCTATATACCATATATAGGTGAGGTTTCCAATCTATAAAACTTCAGAGAAAATTGAGAAAATGTGAAAAATGGCTGGTTTTTAGACAACATTTATGGCCCCTGCGACCTTGACCTTGAAGCAAGATCAAGTCACTATGTATATTTTTTTAGGCCTTGTCATCATACACCATCATGCCACATTTGGTATTGATAGACTTAATAGTCAGTGAGAAAAATCCAACGTTAAAGTTTTCGGACGCTCGGACGCCCGGACGGACGAAACGGGTGAGTACATAGACTCACTTTTGCTTCGCATGTGAGTCAAAAACACCCTCCGCTGCTACCGACTCGCGGTGGCACGACGGAGTTCGCATTTCGCGACTCGGGTTAGTCTCTTCTAAACACTCGTCCGTCGAAGTTTCTCATTGGATCAAGTTGAAACTTTACAACTCATCAGAGGAAAGATTGCTCTTTCGTTCGGTGTATGTTCAAACTTCCGGTGAAAATCGAAAGACGAGTTATGGATGAAAGTTCGAACGTCATCGGACATTTTCTAAAAATATGCTCACTCCCGCTTTTCCTATCAATTTCATACAGACACCCTCGGATTCTACAAGATTTCCCCTTTCCAACGCTATGTTCGATGTTAATGTACGATGAATCTATTATCTAGCGCCCGGATTGTGTGCTTGAATACGGATGGAAATTTTCCACCTGTTTGTGTCTACATCGGACCGCAATGGCGTTGTGTAGAGGCGTGCTCGATTACCACATTCAGTGAGCTTTCATGTTTGTTTTATCAGCTAAATATCTGTTACTTCGCAAGTATCAAGTCCGAGGATAGTTATTTTTTGCAGAACTGTGAAATTATATGAAGAAAACAGCGATTTCTATGAGTTTTTCATCCCAATCGTAGCCTGCTCATTTATAAATCCTTACACCCCTTGCGTGGATCTATTTTTAGCACGGCCAAGTGGTGAACTTGAACTAGTCCTTGAAGGAGCGTGGGTGTCGACTGTCCAATTAGGCCTACAACCATGCTGAGCGCACTGTGATTTGTGGGCTGCATGTATTGTAGGCCTATTGAGGATTTGTTTTTGTTTTTGTTTGTTTGTTTTGTTTTTTGTTTGTTGTCTAATATTCCATGCATTTCACGCAGCGGAAAACAATATTAGAATCAAATGCGGTACTCAAGGTGCATGTATCTTGATGAGAAATATGAAAACACAAAAGTAAAAATAAATTTTAAAAAAATTATTTTTTAGGTGTGTGTGTGTGTGAGTGTGTGTGTGTGTGTGTGTGTGTGTGTGTGTGTGTGTGTGTGTGTGTGTGTGTGTGTGTGTGTGTGTGTGTGTGTGTGTGAGTGTGTGTGTGGCGTCACTCAATAAAGCACAATGATGACAACTATACATAATATTGGTAGATTTTCTGATGTTTCATGCATTAATACCTGAAATAACATTCATTGTTTCATGCAAAAAAACACAAAAAACATGAAAATTGTGTAATCTTATGCAAATTAGCTGATGAAGATCACATCAAAAGCACTTTTTGATGACACCAGTGAATCCAGCATTTGTTTTTTTAGTAAACTAGAGAAGTTTCTTTAAGATATTTTTATTTATGGCAGAATTATGCTGAAATAGTTATACTTTCAGTGATCAGGCTGGTGCCATCCCAAATCTAGGGGTCTTCACAAATCCTACTAAATATTTTCGACCTTTGAATTACCATAACTTCGGTTCTAATTAACCGATTTCCAAAATTCAAATTGCATTGTGATTAGATCAATGAGTACTATCACCATAACTTGAAGTTATAATCATTTGGTACATTTGGAGAAAAAAAAGGTCTGGCATTGCTAATATAAATCAAGCTTGAGAAAGTGCTATCTTCACATAATGGGATGTTAAAAAATGAATAATCAATTATCAATTGACTTTACAAAAGAATGTTCCATATTGATATTTGGTCCCAGAATTCAAATCATCTGAAAAATGGGTGACCAGCATGCATTCATCCATTGTTCACCCATGACGGCCAGATGCAGCAAACACGTTACATCTCCCTTTAGGACCAGATGTAGTAGTGTAGCATATTCATTTAGCTCTCTAACATTGTTGACATCTTGTTACTAGGAGTAGGATGGATAGAAGTGAAGATGTACATTTTTGAATGAATGGAGTCAAGCCTGTGTCCTATATGGAAAATGGAGCTCAGGTTTGTAGAGTATTTGTCATAATACACATTAGGCTGTGATGAGTGAAGCTAATCTGGAAGAGAGGCCCTACCTGTGCCACTTTGGATCTGTACTCCGCTCTGTCTGGCACTTTGGTGCACAGGTGCTGCAGCAGTGTGCGCAGTGGTGTGGTGCTGCGCTCTCCTGCCAGGTGTGCAGTATGTCTGCAAAAGAAAACCATTCTGTGAATGTTACAAGACAGGACTCTGATTATTATTAATTGAGAGGGTGTCTAGGGGAAACACACTGCTATCTTGTAACATTCACTCACCTTTCTCACTGTCAAGAATGGACAGGACAACAGAGAAGATGAGGGCAGACACTGAATACAAATGACTTTAATCCCTCCAGGTTTACTGGAGGTCCTACAGACTTTATCCCTCCAGGTTTACTGGAGGTCCTACAGACTTTATTAGTCTGTCTGTCTGTCTGTCTGTCTGTCCCGTCTCCACGGCTTATATCTCAAAAACTACTGGACGGATTTCCTTGAGATTTTGCACACTAACTGGAAGTTAGGTCCGATTGAATGTATCAAATTTTCAGAATCGAGGCTTGAAGAGAAAGTGGTTTTCTAAGGTCGTATTCTCGAAATTACCGGTCGAAAAATTATTGAAATGACATTTGACGGCAAAGCCAAATTTGACGTCATTAATAGCATGACGTCATTTGCATGTACGATCTGAAATTCAGTCCCACTTAGAAGCTTTCTGTCTCAACATTTCAATTGACGTAACAGCAGAAATTATGGGTATCTTTTTAGATTGACGTCATTTAGAGTTTCGGGGAACCCATGCGAGAATGAATAATTTCCAGAACGTTGGTGAAGGAGACAGAAGGATTTTTTACGATGCGGGTCGTTTCGTTTCGAAAATGTAACCCTTGAACAGCATTAATTTATCAAATCTGGGTACTACTATTGACCGCAATACCCCGCAATACCCACAAATATACCGCAATACCACCAAATATGCAACTCGTACTTGCGTCAAATCGCCGTAGTTTGATGTTTACTTAGCCCGCTGAACGCTGCCAAGACTGATCTAATGCGATCGCCGTAGTTTGACTGTTTCCGAGAGTTACGTCCCTTCGTGATGCGGTCGCTTCTGTGTATCGGTCCGAAAGTTTAGTTGAATTTGTATGGTTTTTGGCGACCCATGTGTCTCAAAATTGAGTAGAAGTATTTTGAGCGTATTAGGATATCGAAACATCGCATCAGTTTCAATGTTGTTTTCTGGCCAAACATAGTATTACTATGATCATTGAATGACCACCTATCAGATCTAAACTCGTTGTCTTCATTTGCCTGTCGGATAAGTCTTGGCAGTTTAAACACTAGAGCAGTCATCAGTTTATTGTCAATTTGAGAGACTCACTGGCTCATAAAATAGGTAGCTAGAGCATAATCGCTCCAAGCATTGATTTCGCCTGCCAGCCAACCAAAACAAGGGACGCAACTCTAAATCTCGTCTTGCTTAAAATCGCGGAGTGACGCTTCTTTATGTCTATGTAACGTATGTTCTTTGGACGAAGCAAACATCAAACTACGGCGATTTGACGCAAGTACGAGTTGCATATTTGGTGGTATTGCGGTATATTTGTGGGTATTGCGGGGTATTGCGGGGTATTGCGGTCAATAGTAGTACCGTCAAAGATGTATGTTGAATGCATCAATAGTTCTCTCGAGAGGTTGCGGGTTCGAACCCGATCTTTTTTTGTTGTTGTGCCAAAACCTGGAGGTTCAGCGCCAGCGGTTTTTATAATGATTGAAAAGATGGGCAATGGTTGTTAAATCAACGTGCATGAGTAATACTTATTTAACCCTCTTAGCCCCAGACAAGGAAACTCAGATAGGTCTCTAGATTTCAGAGGAAATTCATGTTGTTGTATGTGTACACAGTGAATTGCAAAGAAAGCCTGTTGCAAAGCAGCAGGCTGACGGATGTTGGTGAAACTCGGCAGACGCACTGCTCTCTTGATCTGCTACCATTGCATATGTTCAGATATGCGTGGTGCAAAGAAAAACCGGTCATACACAGGTAAATTGTCACGGCAATGAGGTCTAAAAAGGTGTGGTAAGTAAGCAGGGAGTAGACAGGAAGAAATAACAGTGTGAGGGTTTCACAAAGCATGCCAAATAGTTGTAAGTGTGTTTACCTTTCTGGACTGGTCACACACATCTTGCTGGTGGTATTATGTCACAATATTATCCAGGTGGACACAAGCAGGAATTTCTCTTTCACACAAAAAATCCACCAAGTAGCAAGGCCTGTTCATCTCATGTATTTCACAGTCACCACTTCAATAAGGCCTATGTCCATGTGCACTATATCCCCAATACTTACAACTCTTGTTGGGCATACTCAGTGGGTCATAGTAGGGCTGTCTCATGCAGGTGTGTGGCTGGTGTCTCGCAGGTGGAAATATTGTTTGAGTTTGAAAATTCTGGTTTTCGTCATCATGGTTCTGATCCATTGGTTGTTGAAGCATAGCTCAGATGACCAGTAACATCACATAATGAGGTTTCTGGTTGATTCACGTAATGATGAGTTTAGCAACGTCTGCTCCAATTTCCTCAGGTGTTGTCTCCTCCCACACCGGATCCTCATAGCCTCTTTCAGCTGCTTTCGGCGCAGAGTTATGGTTGGTCTCAGCAGCAGCCAAATCAAAGACGAGTTGGGGCAAAAACAAGAAGAAGAAATCCAAAATGGATACTTAATTGCAAGGTTGTGTCGTAGTCCTACATCCATGTCGAATGGCTGAACATTGACGGGCTGGGTGATGGCAGTCCGCCATTTTGTCTGGAGGTTGGCAAGCGGAATGTCATCCTCAGAATCCGACTTGTTTTTCTGCTCTCCTTAATCTTCTGGACCCTCAGATATGTCTACATCCGACTCTTTGCCCATTTCTTCTTTCAATTTGTCCTTTTCAGGCATAATTTGGTGTAATATATCTTTGTACCAAGCCTTGAATTCAGACTACTCTCCACTGAACGAAGCCATTTTGCAACTCGTGTGGCGACTGAGGCAAACAAGAGCAAATGACACTCCTTGCTGGTTGTTCCCAGGTTTTTGGAAGCCAGGAAATGTAACACAATCTGCAGTGGTCATTCCTCTGTGGAGTTAATATAAACTTTCTCACAGCCAGACCCTTCTAGAAGTGGAAACAGATGTTAAAGACAGCCACCCAAGGCTTGCCGACTTCTAACGATCTGGGCTCATGGCAGGTGTAACAAACGTTAACATCTGGGGCTAAGAGGGTTGATCCTAATTTAGCCAGCCAGCCTATACTACAAGGTAGAACTTATCTGGAAGGAGAGTTCATGTGAGTCCGCTCCTTGAAAGAATGCTGAAGGGTTAGAGCCGTTGACCCCGGTGGTCGTTCTTCAAGGGGTGATGTTTTGGGGCGCTGGGGAGGTGACGACTGACACTAGGGGTGGGTCCTAATAGAAGGGAGGGTTGAAACTGCATCATCTCCCCTCGCGTCCTTCTTGTCATCAGGCAAAGCATAGATTCTGGTGGGGGTCTGGCAGGGGGTAGGGAACGGCCATCTGCACTTGTTGCTGTTTGGCGTGGCCCACTTTTTCCCCCCATAGTCCTGGTGCTGGGGTCATCAAGAGAGGCCAGGGCCCGTATTCACAACGGCGATTTATCGGCGATTTATTTTAACTCCGATTTATCTCTAAACTCAGACGATTCCAACTGCCTGTTCCGCTCTCCCTTGGCTGGAAACCAGTATATATAGCAAAGCGCAACCTAGGATCCTCTGACGAGCGTACTTTATCTAACCGATCAAGATAACGCGGGGCTAGGGGATAAATCGAGTGTTAAAAAGATAAATCGCCGTTGTGAATACGGGCCCAGGGCTACTCGGAGCTAGAGTTGATGAGAGGTAGAGGGCAGATGTCGCCCTTCCTTCCTCCCATATAGGCATGGCCTTGCCACAGATGATTCCACTCCACACCAGAAGCAGGAGAGCAGAGAGTGCCAGCCTCGAGTCAGCAGACAGCAGTCTTTTTATTCCCTCCCCCACGGTCTCCATTCAAAGTCTCAGGAATTCACTCCCCCTGGACCAATACGGTAATTGGGATTTGGCGTGTGCTTGGCCAGCACATTTTCCCACTCTAACTTTAAAAGTTGTCCAATCACATTGAATACCTATACGTTAAATTTATCAATGTCAAGTCATATTGGAAGCTCGGCGCCTTAATTTGAAACTGTTCAGTTTCACCACAGCAAACTACTTTCAAGGCATGGCTGGTTTTCTAATAACTACATTTATTTGAGGCCTGGCTGGCTTCTACATTCTTAAGTGTCCATTATTTAACACATGCATAAACATGCAACTCATAAAAGTAGTAGTATTATAGTCCATCATCTGACAACTCACACAGAAAACAGGGAGAAAGGATCACTTCAATGTACACACGAGTAAATCCATCACGTTGATTCCACTTGTGTACAATTCTTAATAATGTGGAAAGGACGTACCGTCACAGTGAACAATGGCTCAAAGAAGGTGATAAGTTCTCACTCCCTCTCCTGGAGCTCAAGACACATTGCATATCAGTTCCAATGGCCATTGGTGCACTAATACAAGGAAAATTCCTCTCTAGATATAAAAGAATACTGTCTCTTATACTATAACCTTCTCTCTTTTTTATGGAAAAACCTCAGGAGGAAAAATTTGTGAAACTGAAGAGTAAATGTTCCAGACTAAATATTAAGAAAACAATCTGTGGGAATCAGAGGATTGATGGATGGATGGATGGATGGATGGATGGATGGATGGATGGATGGATGGATGGATGGATGGATGGATGGTTGGTTGGATGGATGGATGGATGGATGGATGGATGGATGGATGGATGGATGGATGGATGGATGGATGGATGGATGGATGGATGAATGGATAGCAAGTCTCCCCCCCCCCCCCCTCTCTCTCTCACTCAAGCACGCACGCACACACACACACACAGAGACAGTGAGCATGCACGAGAAAGAAACAAGGGCACTCACATGACAACCTGCATCATGGCATCTCTGGCCACCACCAGGGGGCGGGGTATGTTCTGGGCTGTGCACACCTTGCCATTCTTGGCCAACATCATCAGGTACGGCAGCAGGCACTTCAATATCTGGAGCAAGGAAAAAGAAAGAAAAAGACAAATGATTGATTGACTGATCGATTGTGAAGACTTGATTTTCTGAATAAAATAAACAAAAATCACAATTTAGGGAATCTGGTCTAAATCTTACTAATAATTCCTGAAATTATTGAGAAATAACTTTAGCATTCAGTCATATTGACTTGACAGTACCGTAAGGGAATAAACACACACACGCACATGCACACACTAAACCTTAAAAAGTGGTCTGCTACAATATTCTTCACTTGGGTGACACATGCCATGTACATGAGGCATGAGAGAAAGTGATACAAGCTGTATGCATTAACCCATTATTGCCCACCGTCCCATTTTTGGGATGCAACATGTTTTAATGAGTGTATCTGAAGCATTTGTGTCACTGTGCCTCAGCTGCTGCGTGTTAATCAGGGGACATCACCTACATCCAGATATTATTTTTCTTGAAGTACTCTCCATTTACTTTAGCAGTGGGAGCCACCATTTGCCAAAAAATCTGGTGTCCGCAGGATCAACATGGCATGCAGAAAAACATAAAGATGTCATTTCTTTACAAAAAACCTTTATGTATAATACTAAGAACAAAAATTGAAGATTAGATCGTTATCTGAATTGTACACACAAGGCATGAGAGAGAGTGATACAAAGTGTACACACAAGGTATGAGAAAGAGTGGTACAAAGTGTACACACAAGGCATGAGAGAGTGATACAAAGTGTACACACAAGGCATGAGAGAGAGTGATACAAAGTGTACACACAAGGCATGAGAAAGAGTGATACAAAGTGTACACACAAGGCATGAGAAAGAGTGATACAAAGTGTACACACAAGGTATGAGAAAGAGTGGTACAAAGTGTACACACAAGGCATGAGAGAGTGATACAAAGTGTACACACAAGGCATGAGAGAGTGATACAAAGTGTACACACAAGGCATGAGAGAGTGATACAAAGTGTACACACAAGGCATGAGAGAAAGTGATACATGCTGTACACATGAGCAGACCTGTTTACCCCTAAAACTTTGCATGTGTAGTTTGTGTGGAGCAAAAGTGAAGAAATGTGTAGTTTTGTAATTGAATGTGTAGAATTTCCGGGGTCGGGGGGGGGGGGGGCGCTATTGCGGGATTTTTGGGGGTCAAAAGTTTTTAAGGCCATTTTGATTCTTTTGTCCTAAAACGCCTAAAAAACAATAATTTTGTAACTTTTTTTAACTTAGAAATGTTTTCGTTTTTTTTCTGTTGAGGGATTTTTTGGGTCAAAAGTTCTTAATTAAGACCATTTTGATTCTTTTGTCCTAAAACGCAAAAAAAAAATTAAAAAATTGTTACTTAAAAATAATAATCGGGTTTTACGGATGGCGCTCAGCCTAGGCCGCACCCACCACCCCGCCTGACTGACTTAGCCTGTCCGGGGAGTTTCATCTAAACCCGGACGCGTTACTTCTTGTCACGTTTGTGACCAACATCAGCGTCGGGCCCTGGAGTTAGGGCGTAGGGACCACCCGTTGAGAGTCAAACGTGGGATTGGGTTAGAATATAAAGCTTCACCAGTTATTGATAAAAACCAAAAAAATGTCAAAGTTGTTTTTTAAGTAACAACAATTTTTTAAAAAGCGTTTTAGGACAAAAGAATCAAAATGACCTTAAGAACTTTTGACCCAAAAAAATCCCGCAATAGCGGCCTCTGCAATAGCAACACATTCCGAATTTCTCGTCGCCCTATTACAAAAACATAAACAATGTTTGCTTCTTTTTACTACATGTAGTTCACATTTATTCATTGCTTCATGAAGTTCATCAATCAAGATCATTGACAAACTAACAAAGAAATCTGCTGACACTCATATTTACAAGCATTTTTTCACTAACATGTGGAACAGTCTATCACAAGAGACAGTCGGTGTAGATACACAAAACGCCTTTAAAAATTAACTGGACAAAGTCTTTCAGAATAAAATGTACTCCACTGACTGGAGTCTAGACTAATCAAGAAATACTAGGTGTTAGGCAAATTATCAGAGAGTGATCGAACCAGATAACCTTTAACCACGACTGATCAAAATAACAAAAAGACGGCAATAGGCTGAAAGCCTACAATGCCTTTCTACTATAGTATACTAAGTAGACAACACACGAGGATTTAAGGGGGCACACGGCCTTTGCTACTTCGTAAAAAATCATCAAAAATCGAGTTTTAAGTTTAACCAAAGAACATAGACATGTCTATGTTCTTTGGTTTAACACAGAAATGAAGTCTGTAGAGTCTCCACAACACTTGAGCGTGATCGATTTGCAAACTGTAGATTCCTTTATTTATTAATTAATTATTTGAGAGAGGTACCCAATATCGAAGTTTTGAAAAAGCACAACCTGGTTGTCAAAAAATGTCATTTAGAGTGCTTGGATACGAGGTCTTTCTCTCGGAAAAATGCCCGATGTTTGGCATTACGGAAAGCCCAATCATGTAGCCTTCCGCTGAGCCTATTTCCGGCGCAGAGGAATATGATACAAATGAACTAGAGAGATTGGCAGATTCGCATCAGCAATGATGTGACAGATCATGGTCTCCGCCTTGGTGACACATCTTTCAAAAGTCTTTTTGGCCTGGTCCTCTGCCTCCTTGTCGACACCTTTCTTCACAAAGAAATCCATTTTCTTTTGTTTCGTCTTGCCTTTCGCCGATCGTCCGGGAAAAACTACGATTTTACAAAGCCTCGAACTGAACTTTTGACCTCCACGCAGAATACCCCCCCCCCCCCCCACGCTGACGGTTCAGCGCCGAGCGCCTTCCCCCCCGCACCCACCCCCCCCCCCCCGCTTCACGCCGTCGGTTCAGCGCTTTGCGCCTGCGCAAACATCGGCATTTTCCTTCTTCTACGTGTGTGCTACGCCTATTTCTTAAATGCTACTCCAAAAAGCTCTGGATGCTACTCTTTGGCATGATGGTGGGTTGGCAGCTCTGCACTATTCACATGACGGGCACAATCAAACTTTCCACCGTGGCTGACGGGAAAATGGGAGTCGCAGACAGTGCAAATGAACTGAATAAGCAAACTGTTTTCCTTTCCGCGAAATGACAAGGCATGGGTATTCCTCGTGATATTTTGGCAGAAAGACTTGGCTCGGCACTTTGCTCGTCTTCTTCTTTTTGGTTGGTGGCATTTCGGAGTCATTTTCTTTAGTTCTCATCTTCAGTTTCGTGTGCTCTTCGTTCAGCCATTGTCTCGAAAAGCGCACGTGGGTTGGCAGTAAAACAGGTTGACAACGTGAAGTGCAGGGAGGAAGGAGGACGTAATATCTTGGCGCGAAGAATGACGCCACTTCTGGCGTCTCTTCTCTCAAAAGTAGAGTGTACGGAGGAAGGATGACGTAATATCTTGGCGCGAAGAATGACGCCACTTCTGGCACGGAAGAGTGACGTAATCCTGCACGCAGCAAACGACTTCCGCCCGAAATGGATCGGAAAAAAGTCTGTCAAGCGAGATGATGAAAATTGCGGATTGTCATATGCGTAGCCGAAACAATACCGTTTGCGTAGGAAACAATAGACTTGCGTAGTTGCGTAGTATAGTAAGCAAATGCCCACAATACTTCTCCTGGTCCTGATGGCATTCATTATCAGATGCTCAAGCATCTACCTAAGCCGTCTCTCAAGTTGTTACTTGAGTTTTTTAATACTATTTGGTCTTCGGGTTCTTTCCCACCTTCGTGGCGGGAGTCTATTGTCGTTCCGGTTCTCAAACCGGGTAAAGATCCTAAAGACCCTGTAAGTTATCGTCCAATATCCCTCACAAGCTGTGTCTGCAAGACCCTAGAGCGGATGATTAACGCCCGGCTTGTCTGGTTCCTGGAGAAGCATGGGGTCCTCAGTGACGTCCAGTGCGGCTTCAGGAAGCGGCGTAGCACGGCTGATCATCTCGTTCGTCTTGAGAGCCTTGTGCGGGACGCTTTTTTGCGTCGGGAACATTGTGTTGGAGTCTTTTTCGACCTCGAGAAGGCCTACGACACCACGTGGAGATATGGCATCTTGTCTGATCTCCACGCCATGGGTCTTCGGGGTCGACTTCCACACTTTATTTGTAATTTTCTGCGTGATCGCTCGTTCCGAGTACCGCGTTGGACCGGTTTTGTCACAGTTATATCCCCAGGAAATGGGAGTCCCTCAGGGCAGCATTCTGAGCGTGACTCTGTTCATTGTAAAGATCAACAGTATTGTGGAGTGTCTCCCTCCCGGAATTAACTCATTTTTATATGTAGATGACTTCCTAATTGTTTACCATGCCAAGAGCATGGATTTTATTGAGAGGCAGCTGCAACTGTCTCTCAATCGTCTTGTGGATTGGTCGAGTTCGAACGGTTTTAAATTTTCATCATCGAAAACTGTGTGCATGCACTTTTGTGCATGTCGCAAATTACACCCTGATCCTGTTTTACTTCTAGATGCATTTCCTTTACCTGTCGTTGAGGAGACTAAGTTTCTTGGAATCCTATTCGACAGGCGTTTAACTTTTATACCGCATCTTAAATATTTACGTATCAAATGTACCAAGGCACTCAACCTATTGAGAGTTGTTGCTCACTCCCACTGGGGAGGAGGTAGCAGTGTTTTAATACTACTCTATCGTGCCTTGGTACGCTCCAAACTAGATTACGGTTGTTTTGTGTATGGGTCAGCTCGCAAGTCGTACTTGTCGATGCTTGACCCAATCCACCATCAGGGTTTACGATCGGTCCTCGGTGCCTTTCGCACCTCTCCTGTGGAGAGTTTATATGCGGAGGCGCGCGAGCCTCCACTTCATTTACGTAGGCGGAAGCTCGCGTTACAATACATCGTTCGTGTAGGTTCCAACCCGACAAATCCTACTTATCATTGTGTTGTCCGACCAAAGTTTCCACACCTTTACGCGGCCAAACCCAACTGTGTCCCCCCGCTGGGGATACGAATTGGGAAGGATATCGCGGCGGCAAATGTTCAGATGGACAATTTTTTTACCTATCCTTTATATCTGTCACCGCCGTGGCTCATGCCTGAACCTGTTATTTTACTTAATCTAGCGAAATTTTTCAAGAGTGCTGCCCTCGCTCACATGTACAAGAGTGCATTCCGGGAAATTTTATCTACATATGCACATTTTTACCCACTTTATACAGATGGTTCTAAAGATGGAGATCGTGTGGCGGCAGCTGTTGTTGCCCGCGAAACCGTCTTGCGCTTTCGCCTTCCGGATGGGACTTCGATCTACTCTGCAGAGCTTAGTGCACTTGAGGCCGCTCTTGGCGTAGTCCAGAGCAAGAGACTGCCACGAACCCTTGTTGTCTCTGACTCGTTATCGGCCTTACAGGCTCTGCGGGGTAGGGAAATTTCCCATCCTTATTTGTTTGGTATTTTTGTTCATCTGTGTCGACTACAGTGTGGGGGTGCTGAGGTCGTCTTCTGCTGGGTCCCTAGCCATATGGGCATCCCGGGGAACGAGAGAGCAGATCAGGCTGCCAAGTCTGCTCTCTCCCTTCCCATGTCCCCGGGCAGGATCCCGGCGGGCGATCTGGTACCTCGTGTTACTAACTACATTTTTAATCTGTGTCAGTCCGACTGGGACGGCAAGACACATAACAAACTTCATGACGTATCTTCTGTGTGGGGTGAGCGACTCTCCCCACATCGCTGACGAGAAGAGAGGAAGTTGTGCTCTGCCGTTCCCGGATCGGCCATTCTCTTCTGACCCACTCCTATTTGTTGCGGTCGGAGCCTCCACCGGAGTGCCACACCTGCCAGTGCAGGCTCACCATGCGGCACGTTCTGGTGGAGTGCCCTCGACTGGCTCATCTACGGAGTGGGTCGAGCAGTCTGTCTGACTTTTTTAAAGACCCTTTAGCTGTGATAAAATATTTGATAGATTCTGAGTATTATTCTCGTTTATGAGTGGTACTATGTCTTAATTGTTTTCGATATTTCTCCACGTACCTCCTCTGAGGTCTTCCTTTAATTGCATTTTTTAATAAGGGAAAGTATGTTGTGGCCTTGTATGGCCTTCACGGCTGATGAACCCTTGGGCTCCATCCACCTATTCTTTAGTGTTTTGTAAATGACAGGGAAATTGAGGTGTGAAATTTTCCCCTATCACCCATTATGAGTCTTCATGTTTGAAGGCTCTTCGCAGCCTTGCTGGCTGGTGGGCAGTGAGACTCGATTTAATTGATTTCATGTCACTGGTTAGATGGACTGTATAAGAACTCACTGTTGAGAAGAGTTTTAATTCTTTGTTAAAGATGGGTGTTTCTTAATGTTGTGGCCTTATATAGCCTACAAGGCTGATAGGCCCTTAAACTCCATCCATCCATCCATCCATCCATACTACGCTCAATGCGTAGTGTAAACAGGTCTGCATGAGGCATGAGAGTGATACAAGCTGTGTAGATGGATGAATGAATAAATAAATGAATGCATGAATGAGTGAATAAATGAATTAATGTAAACACTTTATTTAGCAAGGGTGATAGATTAGGCAGAGATGACACCCTTCCATTTAGCCCTTAACACACATATTCACACTAAACTGAAAATGCGAACACATGAGAATTTCATACTTCATAATATGAAGTTTGTTGATAAGTACTGTACACAGAAGACAAGAATCACCCAGCAAAGACCAATACAAAAGGAGCGGGAAGGAGCAAGGGGAGCAAACTCACAGCACTGGTGGCTGCTCCAACCATGTTGTGCAGCGGTAAGACCAGAGACGTCAGCCCCTGAAAATCAGTGTTGCATGCTGCCATTTGCATCTTCCAATCACATCAAACTGCTCCTGCAAAGGCAGTCCTCACTCAGAAGTTTAAACAATCAAATGAAGAAGTAATTTACAGTAGATTGCTTTCCTGTTCCACTACACTTTCGGTATAAATGCATTGATGAACCCTGTCTGCAAGCAAATATTTATCAATGGTGTAGCAATTAAAGCTAGCAAGATGCAGTTAAATGCCTGTTTGTTACTGGAGGAAATATTTAAAACAAAAAAAGCAAATGATTACCACAAAAGAATTTTGCACGAGGGGCAAAGCCATTTACGGGGGGCCGGTGCATACTATTACTAGGTTGTCCTGTGACCGCCCCTTGACCCCCTTAGTGTCTGACATTTTTCTTTTCCTATGCTTGTGTAGATTCTGCTTACTTTTCATTGACGTGTTTACTGTATTGCATCTGATCTGTACTTTGGTGTACATTGTAAATATTTTCCTTTCCTTTGCTGTATAAAGATAATGTTTCCATTGGAAATACCAACCCATCATCAATTGCGACTTGTAACCCTCAATCCAATTACCTTTTCATATCGTATCCTCATGTGCAGCACTTTACTACAACCTACATAGTTTGTTTTCCATGTACCACATAGGCACACCTTTGTCAAGAGTCCCCAGTGACTTGGGGATGGTAGGAGCCATGCTTTTTCCCATTGGGTTTTTTACTGCAGGTCCTCCCTTCCCACTTGTGTAAACTTGTGCCCTTGGGGTAGGCCCTGGTATCCACCAAATGGAGCTGATCTCGTTCACCTAACTCATTACCACATTACACTGAGTCATGGCTGTAGCTTTCGGTGCCCAGAACTGAGGCTCGGCTGTGGCTATTATTTGCAAATGCAGTGGAGCAGTAACACCCAACTATGGCCTGAATCTAATCAAAGCCACGCTAGCAGACCACACCTGAGTCATCTGACCGCAAGTGTAGGTGTAGACACACTCTGACTGCAAGTGTAGATGTAGACATACTGTGACTGCAAGTGTAGATGTAGACATACTGTGACTGCAAGTGTAGATGTAGACATACTCTGACTGCAAGTGTAGATGTAGACATACTGTGACTGCAAGTGTAGATGTAGACATACTGTGACTGCAAGTGTAGATGTAGACATACTCTGACTGCAAGTGTAGATGTAGACATACTGTGACTGCAAGTGTAGATGTAGACATACTGTGACTGCAAGTGTAGATGTAGACATACTGTGACTGCAAGTGTAGATGTAGACATACTGTGACTGCAAGTGTAGATGTAGACATACTGTGACTGCAAGTGTAGATGTAGACATACTGCAAGTGTAGGTGTAGACATACTCTGACTGCAAGGGTAGGTGTAGACATACTCTGATTGCAAGTGTAGATGTAGACATACTGTGACTGCAAGTGTAGATGTAGACATACTGTGACTGCAAGTGTAGATGTAGACATACTGCAAGTGTAGGTGTAGACATACTCTGACTGCAAGTGTAGGTGTAGACATACTGTGACTGCAAGGATAGGTGTAGACATACTCTGATTGCAAGTGTAGATGTAGACATTCTGTGACTGCAAGTGTAGATGTATACATACTCTGACTGCCAGATGAGATGGAGCCATTCGATCCAATGATGGCCTGCAAGACAAAGGGAGACTGATGTCTGAATGGGTAAAATCTTATAGGATACATAATGCCATTTTGCTCATAAGAGGAAGGGTAATTGACAAAGGAGTTAGGATATTTGCAAAAGCCCAAACTACCAGAAGTGGGATTGACGACTGGGCGCACCGTAATGCACTAGCTTTCATTCTCAGCATTGACTTTTTCTCTCCTATGATGACATGTTTTGGTAAAGGTTGGTTTTTTAAGAAATAAAAAGCTATGTGGCCCGTAGCGGCATCAACTAGTATGTGAAATCAAAGCATGCAAATACAGCGTACGATATATGGTTTTCTCCAGAATCCTGCCCACGGACATAATTTGATGCTCCGTTTAGACTGTATTAACTGAAGCACATCTTAGAGTGGGCTACATTGAAGTAACATTGTTCGATAGTGCCATTATCACCTTACCTCCACTTTAATTTGCACCATTTGCTAATTCTTCTTGTTTTCCTTGTCTAGGGGTATCATAAGAGGAGGGTGACTAATTAATTCATTCCATTCACTCTCTCACTGCTCGCATAGTCGACATGACACCATGTGCATTTAATGATTTTCTTTAATGGTACTAGATCATGACTATAGAATATAGTAGCCAAATGGATTAAATCAGTCAATTAGATTGGTCAGTCTACTCTCAGACTGACGTAGAGGAATGCTTCCTCTGAAACGACAACAGACTCAATGTCACAGAGTACTTACGAGCGAGTCATTCAAGCTGACGAGGTGAGCGACGATGTTTCTACAGTGCATAGCTGATGAAATTCTGTCCATAGAATTCTGGTCACTTAGACCATCACACACAATCTCTCGCTCAAGGCTACTCCTTAGAAAGAGATTAGAAAAAGGCCATTACTGGTTGTGTATTCCACACGCAACATAACACAATTCCACCTGTGTGGAGTTAGATTTGCACACTGACACTCAGCCCAGCGTTACGCGTAGACTGAGGGAAGGTTCTCCATTCGACGAATTTGACATCAGGACTCAGTGTAGATTGTTCTATCTTCAGGAGAGGGATTCTTTCTTCACACAGCCGTCAGGTGGTAGGGGAGCTTGCAGGATTTCTGTTAAACGGGTTTCCGCTGCAACACAGAGTGCTTCTCACTCACGCCTCTCCACGGAGCTGTCTAGGCGCACACTTGTAGGATTTCTTTAACGTGTTGCTACTTCAACACGGAGTGGCCTTTCTACGTTGACAATCACGTCTTTCCGCCCTGTGGGCCAGGCGCTCACTGACTCTCATCTCGCCAGCGCGTCTAAATGAACCACAACAAAGCTTACACTTGATCAGCTTCAGCCAATCAAATCGTCGGGAATAGCGTCATTGTCCTGGTTACGCTGAAATGGGCGTTGAAGCCTATTGCACCCAAAGTTTGGATTTTAAAACCTAGACGTAACCCAGACAGAGAGTTCACAAAAGGTCAACCTGCTAATTCCCGCCAGCCTTGCATAATTTAAACAGCACAGAATAATGGGGACACCGGTTCGGCATTTTTAGACATCCCAGACAATAGAGCAGAGGTCGGGCTGAAACCGCCAGACCTCGCGCTTCACACAACCCAAAAATAGGCCATCGAGTGGCGTTTAAGCTACACAGGAAAGGTATGACAACGGTAGAGAGTCGGCGTTTCAAACACCATAAAAGTGGAACGCCAAAACATCCCTTGAGCGTTCCCTCGCTCTACCAACGGCTTCAATCGCTTACCGCCCAAACTCGCGTTCTCAAAACGCATAGAGGATATAGCACAGGGTAAGCATTTCAATACAACACCAAGAAAAATATACATAGGGTAGGACCGTAACAGCCATGTCTTATTTTGCGGTGCTTACTGTGGTGTTCTACTGAATCTATAGTACATCCTGTGATGGGCTACACGGTGTTCTGTAGTTCCCTTCAGTGTTCCCCAGAAAGCTCTGGTGCTTCCTGTGGAGTTCCCCGGAGTCTACTCTGGTGGACTGTGCAAGCAAGCTATTCTATGGTGCCCTGGAGTATTCTGCAGAATGCTTTAGTACTTACTGTGGTATTCTGTGGCATCAAAACTACATTCTGCAGTGAAATGTATGGTGTTCTATGCTGTCCGATGGTGTTCTAGGGTTTGCTGTGGTACTTACTATGGATTTACTGGAAATATTTCACATTGGCTGCCTGCTTGGCCTTTGGAGTCCACTGCCTCCACAATTACATCTGTTGCACCTCCAGTACCTCAGCTTTGATGTACATGCAGCAACTTCATGCTTGACCACTGTTAGTTTGTTCTTTTTCTGTGTGGTGCTTCACTCTAATTTCCAGGACAAGCATCAGTTCAGTGTCAACAGCTGCCTTTCCCTTGTGACTACCCTGGCCACATTACCGTGTCCTCCTCCCTACACCACCCCTGGTGCCGCTCTTTACCAGGACCCTTCCTACCCTGCACTCCACATCAGGTGCGGTTCCTACATGATTTTTTGGGAGCGGTTCCTACATGATTTTTGGGGCACACTACTGCCATTTGGATGTCGCACCAATGAGAGTGGTCCCGTCTGCAGTGCACCATGGACCTACCATCCCTGAAATTCACCACCTGCATGCGCCATGATCACATTTTCCACCTTTCATTTTTGGTACATACCCTGGTCCGGGTGGCTACTGGGGTCCTCCCTTCTTCTCCATTTGGGCATGGCGCAGACAGCTTTGATGGAAGCAGTTCACACTATGGCCCTGGTATCCCCAAGATAGAGTTGAACTCATTCGCCTAACTCATTACCACATTACACTGAGTCATGGCTGTAGCTTTTGATACCCAGAACTGAGGCTTGGCTGTGGCCATTTGCAAATGCAGATCTATTCCTTAGCTTCTCTTTTGCCTGCCTATTGATACCAATTAGTGGTGGCCCACATAAAAAGAATTTTGCAAGAAGGGCAAAGCCATTTATGGGGGCCGGCACATGCTAGGTCGTATTTTGACCGCCCTATAACTCCCTTTATCTCTTTCCCTACCAAGTTTTTACAGAACACAACACAATTATTTTCTACAGAGAAAAAACACACCCAGTAGTGCTCTTTTGAGAGTGTATTGTGCCTCTAGAAGAAGATACTACATGCATCATGTGGCATATCATTTTGAAGGGAAATGAATGCCCTACAATACTAAAACAAAAAAAGTTAGTTGCCTTTAGCAAGACTGAAAAAGCTTGCTTGAAATTACACGCTTGTTTCAAAAACCAAGAAATAGGAGCATGCTGAATTTGAGCTTACCAAGCAATATCTTGGTAATGATCCGGCTGATCCTTTCCAGAATTTCACCACACAATAATCATCCATTGGAAAATGTCCAGTCAAAATAAAAAAAAAATCTCTGTAACAGTTTTCTAGCACTGACATACAGAAGAGACGAACCGTCCATCACAATGACAGTCTCGGAATTGTAGATGAGGAATCTGGGATGATAAGATCTGTTATGCACATGTATCTATTTACAATAGGACTGGTTGCTTTTCATGCATTGTGGTACTGTTGAAAGCAGTCCTTTGGATGCAGATGAGGCTGGTTTGAACATCCAAGGCAGATGAAGTGGGTTCTCTTCCTCTGAGTTGGCGTGGAGCAGAAGACGCAGTCTCGATCCCGCTTGACATAGGAGACAATGTGACGAAGACCTCGGTGGGGCTCCATGGGACTGGCACTTGGTGGTCTTCCAGGCTGCCTCCTGGTGTCTGCTCCAGGCTCTGGCAGGGTCACTGCAGCCCTCTCAGTGAGCTGAGATTGCAGCTGTTGTTTGAAGGCCTTCAGACTGGTTGGCTTGGATCTCTCCCCTCTGGCCAGACTGTGAAGGATGAAGGCGTTCACCTGGGTAATTTCTATTAGCCAGAAGAACAGCTTTTTCCACCACTTCACAGTCTTCCTCTCAAAGATGTTGTAGTAGGACACCTTCTGGTCCAGCAGATCACAGCCATTCATATTGAAGTTGTAGTGGTGGACCATGGTGGGCTTTGGCCTGTCTTTCACCTGTGTCGTGCCAACCTCAGCATCAGTGGACACCATCAGGACCTTCTTCTTTGCTTTCTTGTCTCTGAAAGCAACACAGAGAATGGTTTCATCCCTCTTGAGAAACCACTGCATTTCTCTGTGTTGGAGAGCCAGCTGCTTCATTTGTGGAGCAAAGCCTACATGGTTCTCATTGAGGGTGCCTGTATAGTACTGCTGCCTTTCCAGCAGGAAGTCGATGAGGGCCCGAGTGGTGTAGTATCTGTCTGCAAACAACTTGTGGCCTGGGCCCACATGTGATAGCAGAGTGGAGAAGATCTGCACTGCCTGGCCTGAATGCTGGTCTGCCTCAGGATCGTAGGAGGTGTCAGCACCAAAATACGTCAGGATGTTGGTCACGTAGCCTGTGGCAGCATCGCAGAGACCAAAGGTCTTGATGTGGTATTTTTTGGCTTGGCAGCATTGAACTGTTTGAACTGCCATCTCCCCTTGAAGCCAATGACCATCTCATCGATGCTCAGTTCTCTGTAGGGGTAAAAGGCAGCCCGGAATTTGGAGAGAAGCAGGTTCATAAAGGGCTCTATCTTGTCCTTGCCTTCAGCCTCTTCATCTCCTGCATGGAGCATGGTGTGGTAGATGTCCTGGAATCTGTTTCTGGAAAACATGGCATGGTACCAAGGTGTGTACAATTCAGGTGCCAGAGACCAGTAATCCGCTATCTCTGGGCGTTTGTCAATTCCCATGACAATGATGGTTGCCAGGAACTTGTCAAGTTCATGAGAGGTGAAGGGAGCCCATCTTCTGTACACAGAGTTCAGCAGAGGAGGCGTGTTCAAAGTCACCTTCTTCTGTGCATAGCTGTTGATGGATTCAAGAAGAAAATCCCTCACTTCATCATCAAAGAGCTTCGAAAAACAGTCAAGTGCCCGAGACTCTTCATTGATGCCCAGATCTGATGAAATTCCAGGCTTGCGAAGAGGACGAAATCGAAATGAGTTCTTCGTTGAACCCTCAGTCACATGCCTCCAATCTTCGTCAAGACCACGTTGTGAAATCGGAGTCCGTGGTGGACGACTTGAAGATGGTAATGGGTCAGCTGTAGGTTCTTTCCTACCTTTGCCTCTCCCTTTCCCTTTGCCCGAAACTGCAGGATCAGGTGTACGTCGTTTGGGAGGGGGCGTTGTCACTTCCACATCAGACTCTGAACTGGAATCTCGTACTGAGGGGTTGATGAATTCTTCACCAGCATCGATTGTAGATTCATCTCCACTATCGCTGTCCTCTCTCATGCATGAATCAATAATCAAGCAAGCAATTTCGGCCGTATAACGACTAGGCCGCTGCGACGCAGAGCTTCAGGGTCGTTCTTCAGACATCTCGATCAAAACAACTACAATCAGTTTACAAAAGTCGCATTAAACCTCTGCTCTGCGTTGGACGTTCATCTAACGTTGTGGGAGAAATCTCTACTGCTGTAAAACCACATTGGGTCCGAGAGGGAACATTAGAAAGTGCGGAATATACAAAGTAACGAAGCGAAGTAGCTTTGGCGCAGAGTGCGGCGAATGGGAGGCAATTGAATGCGCTTTGCCGCACAGTGCGGCGAATGGGGCGGAAAGAGTTAAGAGTCTGGAATTTACCAGGTGCAGAACTGGTTCTGCTCGTGCACCAACACCCCTACACTCTCCGAGGCCAATGTTATCACTTCATCCTCAAGAGAGGGACAGATAACACGACTTGCCTTTCCCCTAACAGCAAGTATTCACTTTTCTTTCATTCTCTTCCACATGCCCCTACAGCCACCCAACTAAACAATGTTCTCATTTGTTCACACATAATTTCTTCATTGTGCTTTTCTCGTGTGCCTTCTCCTGTGCTTGTGTATATTATGCTTACTTTTCATTGACATGTGTTTACTGCATTGCATCTGATCAGATCTGTACTTGCAAAGATACCTCACTTCAAAATGTTTGTCGTGGTGCACATGGTAAATATTTTCCTTTCCTTTGCTGTATAAAGATAATGTTTCCATTGGAAATACCAACCCATCATCAATTGCGACTTGTAACCCTCAATCCAATTACCTTTTCATATCGTATCCTCATGTGCAGCACTTTACTACAACCTACATAGTTTGTTTTCCATGTACCACATAGGCACACCTTTGTCAAGAGTCCCCAGTGACTTGGAGATGGTAGGAGCCATGCTTTTTCCCATAGGGTTTTTTACTGCAGGTCCTCCCTTCCCACTTGTGTAAACTTGTGCCC